>VWZS01001374.1:698541-933316 GCA_013397075.1 Rhabdornis inornatus
GTAGTACTATATTATTATTATTATTACTATTACTATATTTTAAAATCTGATATATTTTAGTTTTAATAATTCAAAATATTACTCATACTTGGCTAATTTAATATTTTTTTCTGTTACTTCCATAAATGATTGTTCACCATCTGAAACAACTCTGTTTCTTTTATTATGATCTTACTTATTGACACAGAACAATGGATCAAGAACAATGGACCAAGAATTATATATGTGTGTGTGTGTGTGTGTGTATATATGCACTGAGTTTTCCAGAGAAACGGTTTCAGTGGCATCAAAACAATTCTCATACAAAAATGTGTCCTAATAATCATCCACGGTATTTTGGTATCTTGTATTCCCCAAACTCACATAGTAAGATATCAAATTCCTATCAGAAAAAGTTGTTATTAGTCTGATATTTCGACAGCTAGAAGGGTAGAAGATTTTTCTTTTTTATTTGTGTCTGGCCTTCAAACAATGAAGTGCATGATGTTATTCTCAGCTGTCTAAAAATATTATTTCTTCACATACACATGTATTTTGCTCTGTGTTATTTCTACACAATAAGTTTTGGCATTTTTTATCCGTCTTTTTTTTTTCTTGAAATTCACCAAATATTGCAAATTATCTGGACAACAGAACATGAAGCACAGAAAAAAGCTGCGCCCCTTATATTTTAGTACTCTTCAGATCCATATTGTCTGCTCTCTAAAGTCATCAAAATGAATTTTTAACCTCTGAAATGGTAACAGATGGAATCCTTTCAAACACAACGGGGAAAGAAATGTGAATAAGATTTCAATTTTTACGGCAACTTGAATCAGAGCCATCAGGCACTGAAGGTTCAAATGGAAAACACAACAGTGAAATTCCAGGGAACATTACATCCTAATGATGGGGAAGTTTTCCTGTTTTATTTTCCATTGGACTGGGCACTGATTACCACAACAGCAGGTAGGAGAAGTTGGATGGTACCAGCTTCCAAGACAGAGATCATAATTACTTTGCAACTCTTAGAATTAAACTTCGTAAAGTAAACTTCATAAGTAAATGTATGAAACTTAGAAGTAGAAATGGAAAAACATTATCATTTTCGAACTGTGCCCAGAGATGCAGAAAAAAATGTAAAACTCAACATGTGCAGAAAAGATTGGGACTCACTTCTGTAATGCCTGTAAATTAACCTCTATATCTGCTCCTCTGCAACTCTTTCTTTGCATGGCAAAATATTTTCCTAACTGGAAGTTGTGCATTTCTCTTGTGTCGTGTAGAACACGTATAGAAAACGCTGTTCCTGAAGAATACTCCCTAAACTTCAGCTTATGAGACCTTGTCCTGAAGATGTACTCAAATATTTAGCCTGCCTGCCCACAGTATAGGACTTTCCTGTGTTATCATTCTACCAAACTCTGAAAAAAGGATGCATCCTTAACTCCTTTCATTCCATTCTTCCTGATTTTCTCCTTCAATATTGCTTTCATGAATGGATGCCAGAGAAAAAGGCCAAAGTGAATCCTTCAGTTAAAATCCTTTATCTGTTAGTTATTCATCTGATAATAGCACAGAATCCCGTTTTTTCTTGGATATGTCATATTGGGTTTCAATAAGGACTGGTTAAAAGAGATGAATACATAAAAGAAAAAAAACCCATGACTAATCAGGCCTGTGAAAAAAAAAATAGAAAGCTGTACAGAATTTCTGCAATTTGGAAAGACAGAGCTTAATGTTAATAATCTTTTATTTATAGATTATTTCCTATATTATATTTTTAGAGAAAAAGGATGAAATATCCCACTTTGTCAAGATGCAAGGTTTTGAACAGAGAATATCTCCCAGGCATGTTTAGGTATGTTGGTTGAATGAGCAGATAATCAAATGGAAGAAACATGTCACAAGAAAAATATAAACAGAGATGACCAAAGTTGACTGCTGAGTCTTTTCATGAATAAATTAAAGTCAAAGTGAATATTTTACTGAGGAGGCAATCTCTAATCAGTTTTCAGTATACTAGCTTGTGCCTTATTTTATTTGCTGAATTCTGTCTTCCTTTTGAATTTCGACTATGAATCCTCCCACTTAGAAGTAAATAATGAAATAGGGGTAATGAATAGTGGAAAACCTCATGTTCAGTATTTATTCTTGTTGAATTGTTGTTGCAATATAACTGTTTTTGTCTAAATGCCTTTTAAGGAGTAAGAAAGTCAGTTATCCTAGGAAAATATTGATAGTGGACATCTCTCTCTCTTTTTAAGATATTGCTAACATGTTGCAATACAGGATTGCTCACAAAACTCCATCCCGAGGCAGAAAGTGTCTCATTCAAAGTTCTTTCAACCTTTGATGACTATGGTAGACCTTACCTATACTTTACTACAGAAAACTCCAAAGACTAACAGTAGCTCAGGATAGTTTTGTCCAACACTCATGTGTTGGAAGCTAATGCTTTTTCTCCAACCCATTCTCAAAATGCTGAAGGAAGAAATTCTTCTGGAATGAAATAGCAGGAAAATTGATCATGGCTCCTTCTCTTGCTTCCTCTAGATAAGTTAATAGTTTCTCTGTTGCTAAGGGAGAAATAGAACTCAGTAGTCAGCATAAAAACAGAAAACAGTTCTAGTCACAGGGGAACTCCCTCTTACTCGAAGATATAAGGAAACCCATGTGTTTTGGCTCTTCCTGCCATGACCCTAAGGACCAGTCTGGGTAGATTTTTGTAATCTCTCTTAAATGATACTTGGAAGAGATGGAGTATTGAATAAAGGCGTAATTGTTATTGCACCATAAACAAACAGTCATAGTGATAGATTGCAGCAGTTTACATGACAAGGAGAGAGCTAAATAGCAATTTAAACAAATTCTTTAAACTCACTCCTTAAAGGAAAAAGAGAAAAAGTGAGAGAAAACATACTACCCTAAATTGGAAGTAAAACTTGTTAATTAAAGGGAAAAGGAAATCGGGTAAAAATGGTAGAGACTAACATAAACGGAGCCAGATATATTCCACATGAATACAGGAAAATAATATATTTAATTGTTGGTTTACCTTATTAGATGACTGCTATTCAGAACCACACTGTGCATCTTGCAGAGATTGCTGTCCCAATAGCTTACAGGATTAAGACTTCTCAAGTCTCTCCATTCCTATCCTTGTGGGTGGTGTGAATTTTAACAGAATGCAGATGTATCCTCAGAAAACACTGAGCTGTGAGTGGCTAATGTCCTCTGATCTAAGGTTCATTTAGTTCATTTTAGTAATCACATATATCTTGACCACAGATAGTATTCATTATAGATAAATTCCAAAAAATCTGAAGATAAAGAGGGCATTTGATTGCCTAAAATGGGCATCTGCACCGTACAGAGCACAGAATTTCACTGAAAGGTTTGAGTCAGAATCATTTTTTCTGGTGTAACTAATGTGGACTAATTTGCTCTGGAGATATGAAGGACTGAACAAGTGAATAAACTTTCTGATAAAGTCCTCTGTAGTTGACTATTTCCCATTAGCAAAATTATTTGAAAACTTAGAGTCACTGATGACAGATGGAAATAATACTATATTTTTGTTGGTTTTTTTGTTTGCTTGATTGTTGGGTTTTTTTAGCCTCTGGCTCGCAAACAGGTCTGTGAGAAGATGTTGAAGACTCTCAGGGCCAGTCTGACAGATGAAGGACATGCCTCTTAAATAGATGGTGATGAAATGTTATAGATCAATTCTAACCACTATTATTTCTGTTTGACCTTATTTTGAGTTGTGCCTCATCTTTCTTTTGAGCCTTTACATGTCACAGGGTTTTGCATAATTACACATATTTCTCATACCACATTTATATGCTGTAGTAGGACCTTGATATTTCAGCTAGCACCTAACCCAGAAGGGTAGGTGCTATATGGAAGGTATAGTGCTATTAATATTAACACCTGCATCAAAGTTCCCTGAGGGACCTGTTTTGACAGCCAAAAATTCTTTCAGAAATATGGCTTTCATGAATTATTTTAAACTGTAATTTATAATCAAGTCACTTTGGCAGTGCTTTCTAAACTAACAATGAATTGCAATGAAAGGTCATATAAGGTCACCTGTTATATGAAGTCAGTCCTAAACAGCAAAATCTTTGAAAAATGTTGTAGGTGCACAGTCCTGTGTAACAAATTCCAGCTCTGTCTTGTTTTATACCTGTCTAAACCAATTACTTGGTGTAAAAGGTCATCAGCAAAAGAAGTCTTTACTTGTGATTTTTGTCGTGTTTGATTTAGGTTTATATATAAACATGAAAGTTGAGGGGGAAAACCACACTTCCCCTCTCTAACTTTCAGGTTCAATCTGTTTCATAAAACTTAATGTGGATTTATGTTTGCCTTGCAACTGCAATTTAACTTGAACAACAATCATATAAATACAGAAAATGCTCAAGGTCTTAATTCCAGACACCATGTATCTGGAATGATACAGAGGTGCTTCTGAGATGCAGGGATTCTTCTGTCATAGGTTGACACAGGCTGGATGCCAAGTGCTCACCAAGCCGTTCTATTACTTCCCTTTCTCAGCAGCACACAGTGTGGGAGAAAATAAGATGGAAAAAACATCACGGTTCAGGATAAAGGCAGTGAAATAAAGCAAAAGCAAGGACTGTGTGCATGGAAACAAAACCAAGTATTTTATTCTTTATCTCCCATCAGCTAGTTATGTCTGGCTACTTCCCTTGAAGCAAGGCTTCAGCACCCATAGCATTTGCTCCTGAAGACAAACATCAGAACTTCTGGAGACCCTGAGCATCTCATTTTGCTGTGTAGCTGTCCTAGATGCAGGGATAAGACGTGGAGCCTTGGCACTGTTTATTCTGTACCACACACATCACCATGGAGAGTGGGGAGCAGTTCTCAGCAGGGAATGCTGAGGCGTCAGGAGTGGAACATTTTTCTTGCCCAGTCATGGAAGAGAGTGGTTTTGACCCCTTCAAAAACCACGGAGGGGTCTTTTTTTCTTTTGCTGGGCTCACTCTGGATTGGGAATCACCCCACAAGTCCCCAGATTGCCACTGATGGGGATCTGTTTCAGAGCCCCCAGCTGTTTCACCACCTGAGATCGCCGCCAACGGGGACAGCCCCTGCAGGATGACATGAATGAGCAGCTCCACAGCAAAACTCCTCTCAGAGAAAATAGATTTCCAGGTTTTCTTTACCCCTGTTTTCCCTGGTTTCCTGACTGGGGGAAGGTGTTAAACCACAGAAACTCATTTGCAACATTGTCTCTTTGTTCATTTTTCTCCTTCCTTTGTTTTCTGGACCCTGCTGCCATCTTATCTTTGCTCCCAGGAGACCCATGTGGTACAGATGATATCTTTTGGTACTGAACACCCTTTTTATGGGTAAACCATCCTCTCTGTTGTTCAATCTTCTATTAATAGTGTTGTGTTTATCAAGATTTATTCAGTAAGTTATGACTGCAATTTGCTCCTAGTAGGTTTTCCCTACTATCAAAGGGGGTGATATGAGTGGATTTAATTTTCCCATTGAGTTTTAAAAGGAGCATAAGAATATAATATTATCACCAAATATTTTGATTAAATTTTATATAAGTGGTTTTTAATCTGTAATTCACTTGCTTTATACTTGCCCACAACTTGATACAGGTTTCTGGGGACAAAAAAAAGAGAAACCAACAGGCACATGAAAAAATGAAATACAATGCAAAAATAAAATCAACACCACCATTAACACTTGAAGAGAATGTGCATTTCAAAATTCCTCTTACATACACTCACTATAACTGACTTTTTTACCTCATTTCCAAAGAGAGGTGTCAGACATCTCTGTAAACTCATCTCTTGGGTTTCTACCTGCCATGGTGAACTGCATGATTTGGGCCTGTGGTGCACATAACTGCTTTTCAAGTTTCTGGGGGGGAAGAAAAAAAGATGTTGCTGTGCAGTGTTTAATAAGTATGCCTGCGTTTTCAGCTCTAGTTCTTTTTGTACTCCTACCCTTGTCTGCTTTGTCAGACAATTGGCCTGACACAAGACTTTTGGGGAGGGCATAAAGCAGGGAGGAGATGAACACTACCTCAGGCAGATCAAGGCTGTCCTTGAATAGGATGCAGAGAAGTTTAGTCTGTGCCCAAAACATAAGAGATTTGAGCATCATGGTGTGCAGAAAAAGCTAATTTATGTTTTTTGGGGTTTTTTTCCCCTTGGAGGCCTGTAGATGTGGATAAATTTTGTGTGAAGCAGACTAGTTTTACAGGTGACTGTATTCTGAGCAAAACTGTCTGAAGCACTTCTGTAATAGCTTTACTTTGTAAAAGGTGGAATTTTTCGACTGAATATGCAGTTCCGCAGTGTAAAGATTTTATTGCTATGGGTTTGGTATGAACTATATAACTCACAACTTCACTATTCAGGATGAATTTACTGACTTCTTTATGTACACAGCCTAGGAAATGTTTAGGGTTGAAAGATTCCTTAAAAACAAGTGCTATGAACTTTACTTGATCATATAAATTACAAAGGTAGCCAGTAAAGCAGAAGTTACTGAAGATTTACCTTTTGCAGGGGTCAGACCAGTGCAGAACTGCCTCATGACAAATAGCTTGCAATAAAGGGTTCAGTTTCAAAGAAGAAACAACAAAAAAAATCAAGAGGAGATTGCTCAGCAGAGATGAAAGAGAAGACCATCTTTATGATGTATCCCATCTATCTGGCAACTGTATATAAATCTGTTTATATGTGTACTTTTTAGACAAGTAGGGAAAATATTTGTCTCCTGCTTGAAGTCGCATTGGTTTATAAATATTTATAAATATATTTATATGTGCAGGTGTAGGAGGCATGGAGTGTTCAGATACAGCATATTATTTACAAGAGTTCCCTGCCCTCCAGGGCAGCAACTGGAGCCTGGCAATGTAGTGCAGAGCACCGGAAATAGAATGAAGGACAGATGAGGCAGCTGAAGTTGAAACATGTATCTCCATTGACAAGAATGTGAGGTGAGGCAGCTAGTTCTAGTTGCCTATACATATACATTCCCCTGTGCTTTCCCCTTAAAGCACAGTTAAAATTCTTAGTCTAGATTTTGGATTCTACCAAAACTTCAAATGAATACTTTGATGGTGGTGTCAGTTTATTTAGATTTAAGCTAAGTTCCCCATACTGTTAAAATTATCCAAAATTAATCAGGAAAATTCATCAACATCTGAGCTTGGACCCAGGAGTTGCATTACATATGAAATTAGTAGAATCTTTGAGGTGGGAATTCTTGGTGCTCATACACTCAAAATTATGATTAAACACCTTATTACCACAACACTCTCAACAACTACATTTTATCTGCTACATTAGATAGAATATACTTTTATTTTTTTTAAGTATTCATGAAGGATATCCAGACACAAACAACTAAGACTCATAGAACTGCTTTTTGTACTTACATATGCCAGTAACAAGAATAATACAGCATTTGAAATGTTGGCTCATTGGTGTCTGGCAAAAAAATGATTAACAACTTGGGCTGTGTGTTACACAGGAAATTTAATCAAAGTTTATGCAAACTATTGCATTGTAAACTGTTGCTTTAAAGGCTAATTGTCATCTTACTAAGGTTGAAATGACAATGACAAAACCAGAAATGCTCGCTAAGGCTGCAGACTTTCCAGAAAATTGAATCCATAATATTTCTCATGGTGTGGATTATACTTGCAGTGTCTTTTCTTTCTTCCATAGTAAAGCAGAACACAAGACTTTTTGGCATTCTTCTTCTCTGCTCCTGTTATTCACCCTGAACATGGAAAATGCTTGACAGTACAACTTGGCCACTGTTAATATGATTGGATTAAGCCTAACTCCACAAAAATGGATCAAAACTTTTATCTTGGAATGTAAAATTAGACTCACACCCGTTGTCACTGAAGATTCTTATAGTTTGAAACATGAAATGGTATCCAAAGTGTATTCAAGTAACTTTAATTTCAGATTTTACTTTTATTAAGGCTTCCAAGTTATTCCTTTAGGAATATATCTCAAAGGAGTTATTCCAAGACACTGCATTTTTCTCACACTGTGGATGGCCCTTATCCTATTTTATTTCATACTGTTCAGATATTAGTTATAAAGTTAATAATTTTCTCATAGAATTTTCTGCCATGATGTCACTATGAAATTTCACTGCTTCATAGCCATTTACTAAAGTTTTAACAATGAATATGGAAATAGAATTAATGAATAATAAAGACTCAAAACCATTAGCACTAAAGCTATTCAGTATCTTCAATGTATATGTTCTGATTTCTAGGTTAGTTTTCTGGCACTTTCCCTTCCCAATATATTCCCTACTAAATGGCAGTTGTTGCTACTAAGCATTCAGCATGCCCGCTGATTTGATTCTCAGTGGTATTCAGAACATGGAAAATATACAGTTAATGTGCATCTGAGAAAATGTTCATTTACATGACTTGCCTGTCATCACAGAGACAGGCCTGAACTGAAAGTACCAGACTGGTGCTATCTGCACTACCTGGGCAAAGATCCTATTCCTTCTGCCATTCCTAGCTCATTCACTGCACAAAATCCAACTTTTGCAGCAGTGGAAACAAAGATCCTACTTGATTTCATTATTCAGTTTTGGTATCCTGACAAACACTTTGTGCAATTACAGAGGCACAATCTGTGTAAAAATACCAAGTGACAAGATAATTAAAGACTTAATCTGAGCACTTATACAAAACATGTTAAATCAGATTGTCACCCCTTGTTACCAATATGAATGGGCTTAAACTACAGTCAATGCTTTTCTATCCACTGATTGGATGACATCAAATACCACAAAACAGAAAATAATCAGAAAATAAACAGAAAATTACAGCCTATATTGCTAAAGTTTGGACAAATTACAGTAAGATGCAAGGTATTATGCTAAACTAAAGACCATGATCACTACTTAGAAAACTATAGATTTTCCAAGAACATGAATTTAAAGAATTTTTTTTCCACATCTTTTCCCCCTCAAAAAAAATCCAAACCTGATCATATACATCTACTGTTCTCAGGTTTATGTTTGGGAAGTTGTTTCATCTCTCTACCGGTGGAAACCACCGTTCACTTTTCAGCTGGATGTTGTCCTCTATGGTTTCTGATTTGTCCTAGCATTCTTTTTTATCTTATATCGATCCTTAGGGATTTTTCATGGACTATGTTGTGAAGGGATCTGAGCTGCAAGGTTCCTGTGTTGTTGTGTATCTCATGGAAGGAACACATTTGGGATAAGTAAATAAATATCATTTTATGACTCAGAAATTTGGGGTTTTGTTTTTCTAACTAGAAAATAAGGTGTTGTACTTATCTTCTAAAGTACTTGCAGATATTCTAAAAAAAATCATGGGAAATTGTTTTTGAAATGTAAGTTGCTAAAACTTGCTTGTGATATTATTC
The DNA here is from genome assembly GCA_013397075.1 of Rhabdornis inornatus. Taxonomy (NCBI): domain Eukaryota; kingdom Metazoa; phylum Chordata; class Aves; order Passeriformes; family Rhabdornithidae; genus Rhabdornis; species Rhabdornis inornatus. Next base: position 707,958 of record VWZS01001374.1, read on the forward strand.
AAAGGTAATGATAAAGAAAAGAATCATCTTTTCTAAGGTGTATCATCTCAAATTAAACAAGGTGAAAGATTAAATAGCTGTATCTGGAGATACAGTGCATGCATGCATGTATGTATTTAATTCAAATACTCTTCCATTGATGGACATATGTATTTAAGAACATCAAGTAATACATCTGACTTCAAAGCCATTCAGATAGGTTAGTATAACTCTCATATACTTTATAGCCAAATGTCTATAATGATACTGTTGGGACAGCTGCATATGATTAGTCTATGATGAAAAATTAATGATTTAATTGCTCTACTTCTTGCCCAGATAGGTCTACCCAGTTCTTTTTGTTTGTTTGTTTTCATTTGTTCTATATTGTTTCCTTTTTCCACTTCCACTAAGTGAGAATATATAAGTAAATTCCATTGACCTAATTTTAAAAACCACTTCTTCAATGAATCTCATCTAATTTCATTGGGAAGAGGTAATACGAAATGCATTTCTAGGTCTTTTTGTCTTAATAGTCAGAATTCCTGAGGGTGAAATATATAAATTTAAAGTACTCAGAGTATTATTTGGTGTAAAAACAAACACAGATGCTTGTGATCACTGATCACTGGCTACAGCTGTCTCTTTTAAAACTGTTTCCTTCCAACTTCACAGAAATACATTCCATTTGAGGTCTGTCCCACAATTCCTTTCTCTTGTCAGTTGTAGGAAACCATCATTTGACTTTTGCATTGTACTGGAATTCACATGGTATATAGCACTGGTCTTCTCATCAAAATAACCAACCTCTCTCTTTGTTGCAATTTAAAAGTATGGAGGTCTCTCATTTCACAAGATTTCTGTGCTTCCATTGAGCTGTTCTCACTTCTAGGTCCATAGACACCTTCTTTGATTCCTACTCTCTGAATTGCTTAGAAGACATAGAGATGGTAAAATAGGGGTCAATTCTTCTTTATCCAAATGAATGGTGAGGTGTTTTTACAGACTATATATGATGCTTGAAGTGAAGCTTCCATTTTGATCTGTTATTTTCTAGGAAAAAGAGTTTTAGTCATAGGAGAAAACAAACACCCTTACCCCCCCAACCCCCAACTTATTAATGTCTTACAGTGCAGTTCTGACTTGCAGAAGACCAACAAAATCTTGTCCATTGCTCTACTAACTCACTTTACAGGGAGATCTGCTGTGGCAGTAAGGCAAGATTTATTCTTTAAAGAGAAAGAAGAATCAAAAGCTGTAGTTTAGTGAGACACTAACAGTGTACATTGCATTACTCTGCTCTCTTGTATTAACAACAAATGTCCAAACATATTGGCAATCCGTGGTTACCCTGGTCACAGGAAACAGTTATTATTTAGGTCAATATATCAACTTGATAAAACGAAACAGGAAGAAAAGACTATTGTACAGCATTTATCCACTGCATGGTGTATCATTATGCATCACTAGCTATTTCATATGCTTTGATGGAAATGCAAGGGAGTCCTGCTAAAAGACAGGTTTATTTTTTGCTGTTAGTTTATGGTTTCAAGTTTGAATCTCATTGACCTTTTCCACTTGCATATTTTTTTGTGATTTTATCTAAGTTCTGTGATTTTTAATCACTCCTGGGGTGGTTAGAAATAAAGAATAATTTTGTAGTGTTTTTATATTTTTACATTGTTTTGACAGTGTTTTCTCCACTGCGTTCCAAAACAGAATATATTCTGTAATATTTGCTGTATGGTGTCAATTTTTTAAGAGTGGGGGGTGGTTTCCTGAGGTATAACAATAATAAACTGTGAGCAGAAGTGATGTAAAGATAACAGGGCAACTCTTAATTCATCAGTCATTGCTAAGCATTATCTCACTGTTTTTCCTTTAAGTGGAGTTACATTTTTCTTGACAAAAGTAGCAGAAAAATGCTAGATCCTTCTGTTTGTGTTATTAGCACTGTCTTTTTCCATGTCTCTCCTTCCTGCCCCTTCCCAACTCATCTCAGAGATACATGTCTTTAATGAGTCTTTTCCAGATTCTACAACTGCTGTAGGAGAAAGTCCAAGATACTTACCAAAAGTAACTTGGAAGGAAAATCAATTTTATGTAAAAGAGATGCTTTTGGTTTATTTGAGTACATATAGAGATAACGAGGGGAAAAGGATAAAAGAAGAAAGCAGATTCCAATAGCGCATACAGAACAGTGCATTTCCCAGTAGTTTGCTAATCCAGTCACTTCTAGCTATTGATATTCCTACACTACCTGATGGAGCATGATGAACAGAAAGAAAAGCTGTCTGTGAGAAAGTTCACTGAAGAACCCCAAGCAGTAGCTCTTCATCATCACAAAAACTTAAATCTGCCTAGAAAAACGGTTATTGGGCCAAACAGCTTCTTGACCAGCTTTTACAATGTTGCATTTTATTGCCAGATTTCATCAATAACCTGTGCATATTTTCAGTTCTGCTGGCAAGAACTCAGGTTTAGATGATCAGTACTCGCAAAACTTGCCTGAACACTAATTATATTGCTTCTTCTAGAAGCGAATTATTATAATAGAATTACGTTGCTTCCACTATGCATTGCAAAACATTTTCATAAATTTAGCTGGATGGAGATTTTCCCTTAATTTAGGATAATGAGAGGCTCAGAAATGTTTTCTGTTTGTCTTTTAAATAGAGAAGGAGGAGAGCTGAAGAGAGAAGATGTACTCAGAAATGCTAAGTGGAATATGTACTTCCTTTTGTCTAATAGTCTCTCACGTTCCTAAGATGATTTATAATGCAGTAAGTATTTAAAAATCAAGAAGCCAGTTCAGAGTTTTAAGAGATACAGTGCATTAAGGGATTTTTTAAGGCTAGTGGACTAATTTAACATCAATGCATTCAAGTTTTATCGGCTAGGAGTCATATTCAGTTGAATAAAAGATGCACAATTAAATGAAACAAATTCTGAGATTAATTAATTGTAAAGATGTGCTCAGAATTTCTTCAGATAAAGATGATAAAAGAAGAAACTAGAAACTTGGCAGATTTTTGAGCAACAATTTTAGTTAAACAAAAGGCTGCTGCTCTTCCTAAAAGATGATAAAATGGGAGAAAACTTTGAGAGCAGTGCAACAACTAGAAAAAGAGACTAAGACACAAGATCAGCAGTGTAGTTACTACTTTTATGAATATGCAAAAATGATATTGACTTCAATAGTGTTTTAAGGCCCAAAAAACTGACTTGATGAGGCTTTTAAAAGGGCTTACAGTTGTTCATGCATTCTGGGTTAGATGCACAGAAGAAATACTAAGATATGCTCAATAGGTCAAAACAACAAAAAAGACTTTACTGGAAAATCAAAGAACTTTGGCAAAAGGTTTAAAGCAGTTTTCAATCAGCATAAAAAACTTCTCAATACATTAACTTCGTCCATTCAATTTAGCAAGCTCTAAGCCTGCTTGATTTTAGCTACTCAATAATTCCAATAAGAGGAAATTAAAAGAGGAAGAAAGAGAAAAATAAAAGATATAGAAAAGGACATACATAGCTACCAGCTCCTGGGTTCTAGTGATGCTCAGCTGATAGAAATCCCAAATGGAGGCAGGGTCAAGATGTGTACTTGCAGCATGTTTGGCCTTAAATACCCCTTGGCATTCCTGGGCCCTTTCCCCACTTGGGACTTCTGGTAATTTGGCCACTCAGGAGCTGGGTTAGGGGTTCGAGGCAGGTGTGGAGCATTGCCTTTTGTGTGCCAGTAATTGGTAGCCACTGCCAGGCTGGGATATAGGCTCTAGGGACTGGAGGATGGGGGACAGTTTACTGCCTTGCCACGGCAAGGCCCAAGCTGCCCTTTCCCCCACACACCTACCCCAAAATATCTTGAGACTTCCATCCATCACAACTGTGGCTGATGAGATCCTCATTATATGATATCCTCATACATCAGTTATAAGAATAGTGTTTTGTTATAGCATTTTATAATTTAATTCTTAAGACTATAACCTAGAATTCACCTAATATCACCATCTTGTACAGTAAGAAAATTGAGATTTTTCCATCTCTAAAAGCATACACTGAAAAATTAAACACTTTCTTATTACCTGAAGAAAAGGCATAATTGACTGGTTCACCCATAAATACAGATAGCATATCATTCATTATGTAAAAATAAAATTTTTGTAGCTCATCAATCATTCACATTTCAGAAGAAAACATACTATAGTAGTCAACCTCCACAGTTGAGGTTACACCCTCCAGCATGTCTGACACCAGAGTTTAAAGTCTGTGCAACAGACAGCTTTCACAAACATCCTGATTCACCAAGACAAAGGAATCTTACAACTTAGTAGCCCTCTGCTACTTCCTAGGCATCTTTTTTTGGCGGGGTGGGACACTCAGATTCAATAATCTGAGCTATCCTCAGTTTGCAAGCAATATAAACTCTTGGGATGAAATAAAAATTTATACAACCTTTGAGTCTAGATTTTGACTAGCTCTGTGCAGGACTCTGCTTGTAGGCAAAAATTCTGTGCTCAGGGATGGAAGAGGAGGTTCAGATCAAATCCTAACTGGGATAAAAATCAGCTGTATTCTACAGTTGTTAAAAGCTCTACTTCTTTACTGATAGTAGTTGTAATACTATTGGTTGCTTGTTTTTTTATGCTTTTGATAACAGCATTAACATATTTCTCTGATCATCTGCCTGCATTTCAATTTACCTGAATCACACGATACTTCGTTGTATTTTCTAGTTAAGCTGTTTGTGCATTCTCCGCAAAGGAGGATCCAACCACTTCTCAGATATACTGAAAAACAGTAACAATTAATAACAACAACAATAATAACAATAATAATAGCAATAGTAATAGCAATATTCTGGAATATTATTCACTGTTTAGAACAGCCTAACAAGTTTTGTTCCTCTGCAGAGCAACTTCAGTGAATCTAAACTGGTAACTGCATTCATTCTTATCCTGCTTTACTTTTCTTCCCTTTTTCCAGATTAAAACCAAACAAAAAAGATAAATTAAGGAACACAAAAGGGTGTTTTTTGAAACTAATTTTTAAAAAGCTTTTTCCCTCAGACCTAACTGTAAGAATCCTTTATTTTTAATCATCACTCTATGCGAGATTTAAAAAAAATTGTCCTTCTGTTCTCTTAAGAGACATGAGATACTACCAATTTATATGGAGAATATATATTTATAGAGAGAGTTTGTGAGCAGATCTAGTATCAAGATCAGATACAGAAATGTAGATTCATGACCACTAGCTCATGTGTGGCTTTGTTCAAGTCAGACGCCTGAGGTCCATAGTGAACTTTGGTGTGGGTCGTTGTGACGCACACAGAGAGAGACAACACACACCTGACTCCAAGTTGGATGAACAGGAAAAGAGAGCTTTATTTACATGATATGACTATTTATGGAAATCTAACAATGATCGTGGATTGGGCAATGCTGATGGAACCTCTCTGACTCCAGTGGCTCATCACAATGTCAGTCAATTCCCTCTTCGTCCAAAGAGGAATGCAAACAATCCACTGTTTATCAGAAAGAGTATGAGAAAATATAAAAAGAATGTATCAACACTCAGAAGGGTAGACACAGGTGCAACACTTTGGTTGACAGCAGATGGCGTCAGCATTTGTGTTTGCTTAGGTTTAGTCAGAACTGCCTTTCATCATTCTACAAGATGTGCTCGATATTTCCATCCACACACAGTAAGAGCACATGTTTTCGGTGCTCTAAGGAGTATAGAAAAATTGCTAAGGCAAATTTTTCTGTCATGTATTGTGTATCATCTGTTGGGTGTTGTAAACAGGTGAAACAAATGCTTTCATGAAGTACATTTATATTAGTAGTGTAATATAGTGTATTGAGTATGGAAAAATTTTCTTCTTCTCTTTCTGTATTTGAAGTGATTTTAACAGCTCCAATATCAAGAGTGAATTAAGGATCCAGCAGCAGAGAATGAGCAAGTGTTTGCCTCTGTGCTATGCATCTGGCCGACTCAGATGAAGTTAAAAATAGAGATTGTTTCAGCTAAAAGAACTGCAAATGGAAAATTGATCACTGGATTCTATAATTTAATGCATCATAGTCACTGTAGTTATTTAGTTTCTATGGCTATAAAATCCTACAAAAATGCATTACTGAATGCACCTGAATATGCTAGTATGTGAGCAGTTTTCTGGGTCTAAACACTAGCTAAAATTTTACTTTACTCTTTGGAAAGTTGATTTTTCCAATTTTTTTTTTCTTTTTTTTTTTTTTTTCCTTTTTCCCTGAATTTGAGACACCTGAAGAGGAAGGTATGTTAGGTTACTGAGATACTTGTAAAGTATCTTGAGGTGGCTCTAGGAGGTGTAAGAAAGTCATTTAAGAAACAGAAGAGCATTTCTACCTTAAATATTCGTCAAATCTATAGCAAAAAGGTAAATGTGTAGTATAGAACTGGCTTTAAGAGAGGTTGTCTCATCTGGTTCAAAATAAATGTTGACATCTCAGATTTTAATTATGAAACAATCTGTGAAACTCTATCCTTTCATAGCTAAACCACTGAAAATATGTCTAATGTACACTAAGATATTTAACCATCGTTGATTCCCCTCTTTGTGGCCTTCTGCCCTCTTCTGTTTTCAAAGCTTTTTCTTGGTTCATGGGGATCTATTTGCAAGAGTGTGTTTCACTTAAATGAATTGGATATTTTTTTATCTAAAGTTTAAAAACACTGCACAGCAGAGTATTAGGTGGAAAAAATAAAGTGAAGTTTAAAGTATGGTGACTTAAATATGAAGTATGTAACTCTTTTAAACCAGAAAGGTCAAATCACAAGGAAGAAAACACTTGAAAACTCTTGCAGTCCTCTTACAAAAAGCACTTACTTAAACTACTCTAATGTATATGATAGAATTTGTTATTTTATTTTGGTGAAATCCAAGTGTTTAGGTAAAATCAAATGGAGGAAGCACTTTATTCATAGAATCACAAAATGACAATTATTTATGTAATTCATATATATTGCTATCTAATGTATAACATAATGTTGGGGGTTGAATTGTTCCCTTTTCTTTCTGTGGAATTTTCTCCATTGTTATGCTAAGTACTTGTGGCTACACCTTAGTAGCAATAGTTTTTCCCTCGCAGTGGGTGGGGGATAAGGGGAGACCGGCAAAGGAAAGGTGGGACAGGGGCCTGGGCGCGCTCTCTCGCTNAGGGAGGGGGGTTGCATTCTCCATCTCAGAAAAAAGGGGTTCTTGCCTTTCTTTAGCAAATACCTGTCTTTCAGACACATGTACATAAAATTCTTAATATATTCATATTAATCTCCTAATACTGACATCACACATTGGATAAATATTGATTTCTAATACTTTTCCTTTTTAGGAGAGAATTTGGAAAAGTCCATTAATTAAGTAGGCAGGCTTGATGTTAATTTCAGTGTAACTTCTACCATCATTGTATCATAACATTTTCAGATTTAGTATTTAGTCTCAGAATATGAAACAGTGGAATTACCGCAACCTGTTGATTTAATCTGGGAGAGAAGTTACTCCTAGAGACTGTGCCTTACTTTTGAGTTAACTGACTGCAGGTATGTGAATACTTCTAATACTTTAAAATGTCTTCAATAAAGTGAACATTTTCTATATTCACAGTCTAAGTGCACCACATAAATCTATTCTGTATTAGCTCGGTGTGTGCATATTCCTTTTGGTCTTTACCTTTTATGAATCTGGACATATTTTAAACTGGTCCTATTTCTTTAACTTATTATGACCTCTGAACCAGAACATGGGTAACAAACTCCTGCAATCACTATTTTCAAGGGGAATTTGCCAGAGGATTGCCTGGTCCTGCTTTGAAAGCTATGAAATCATGGTGAATTAAGAGAAATCTATCAGTTTCATCAAAACCTGCTAGTTTTGAAGAAGAACATTGTTTTTAAAAAGTTTTTGGTTATAAAGATGCCATAAAAGTTTTTATTAAGAACATAGAAGAAAAACACATGAGTAGACCAGTAAGAACTGTTATCATTTGGATTGATTGTATCAAAGGGAGATTTTGATACTAGATGAAGAATTTAGAGCATACGAGCTATTTTGAAAAGAATTATAAAGGTTTCTGCCTACAATATGCATATATAGTGTATTAAATTTTTTCTGCATTTGAGTTTGCTACATAAAGAAAAATTATGGAATTTGGTTTGAAACACAGCCACTGAATAGTGAAAGTACTTAAAGGTATTATTATATCTCAATTGTCTACTAGGTTGGTCAAACAACATTATCATCACAGACTCGTGGAATCGTCAAGGTAAAGATCACCAAGTCCAGCCATCACCTAACACCATCACCATGTTCACCATTAAACCATGTCCTCAAGTGCCATATCAACACATTTTTGAATGCATCCAGAGACAGTAATTTCATCACTTGCCTGGGTAGTCTGCTGAAATGATTTAAAACCCTTATCGTGATTTTTTTTCCCCTAATATCTCATCTAAACCTTGCTTGGTGCAACATGAGGCCATTATTTTACTCTGTAGAGAGAATGGCTGAAATAAATGTGAATATTATTTATAATTTTGTTATTTGGGTATAAACAAATGTTGGTCTTCTTGTTTATGTAACTGTATTGGATCATCTTGGTGATCAGAGAAGGTGTCAAGAGCTCCAATTATATTTTCTGACAACGAAACATATTTCAAAGGGTTTGTGCTTTATTGCACTAAATATATTTTTGTCTTTCTCATGTCATTTATAAATTTTACTTTCTCTAACAAGCAAAATTTACATGATTGTCCTGGTTTAGGGCAAATTTGGGGGAAAACCTCCGGAAGGAGCTCCCAGAGAGCAAACCCCCACGACTCCTCCCCCCACCACCGGGTTCGGGAAGAATTTTCTCGGAGAGAAGTGGAAAAAGACCTGTTTATTTAAAAAGGAAAACACTCCCCAGCACACACAAAAAGAAAACTGAACAACACCAGATGACAAAAAAAACTCCTTCACCGCTCTGAAAAGATGACAAACTCAGAAAGTCTCTCCTGCGAGTGGTCACCCAGTTGTTGGTCTCCGGCGCTGGGGATGGCTGCTGCTGATCACAAAATGCAGACTCCCGGTGATTCTTGGTGTTTCCCAGGTCCCCGTCCGGAACAGGTTCAGATGGTATGATTGTATTTAGGCAAAAGCAAAAAGTAGAAGCAAGCAAGAAAAGCAAGCAAGCAAAGCAAGCCTTTCCCAAACACAGACCTTGGGGGAGGTGAGCCGGCCGATAACAAGACAAAACAAACTCTCACCCTCAGAGCCAGTCCCGAAAGCACAGAACACAACACGAAGCACAAACAGAACACACGACTGGGGATACAAGCACCACAACGTCACCCTAGGACAATGATCTTTTTAAACTCAAATATTTTGGACTTCAGCTTAAGAGAACATTTATGAAAAATTTATTTAAAAACTGTAGTTTCAGGCAATATGTCATATTTTCTATTTATCTTCTAGCCAAAGGCAGCCCAGGAGGAAATGGTTTGTCCTTCTGAAGCAAAGATTCTTTCTTTCTGTCATTTTTTTTTTACTAGCTGAATTTGTTGATCTCTTGTGGTCAACACAATGAAAGCAAATATTAAGACAGGTTTTCATGTCTTTATGTGGAATATGGCACATGTAGCTTAAATAGAAAGATCAACTGCTGTGTATTTAGTACTGGATTTATTTTCTTTCTCCAATCCATTCCTCTCCTGTTAGTAGGAAGAGCAAAATATATGTCAACAATATTTTGAAGTCATGGACAAAATCAGAACACTGTCATTAAGAAGTTCTATTTCCTTGTATTTTCAAATAGGGCATTCACAAGCATTGTCTTTTTATATTGATCACTTTTTCTTTAATATCTCTATTTATAATTGCTGTGAAAACTTGTTTATTTCCTTTTTGGTTTTTTCCTCATGTATCTTTTTTTGACTAACAAGGTTTCAATTGTTGTTGTTCCTTGACTTCTGTTCTCACCTTCTATTTTAGGATGAAAGCAAAAATTATTAGTGAAAAATTTTCTTTTGTGAAATGTGCGCAGAAAATGCACAACCTTATTGTGAACTTTTTCATAGTCACAGGTTTGGAGAGTCTACAAGTAACTAAAGTATAATAAAGTAATTTTTGACAAATAAAAATATAAAGAATAGTTGTAAAAGCTCTAGTCTACTTTTATCTTTTGTTGTTACCCAGAATTTTAATTCTTCTTTCCTGTGAAACACTTCAAAACAGAGGAGACCTTAGTCTTTAAAATAGGCTTTAAAATAGTTTTTGCAAACAACTGCTTCAGATCTTGCATTCTTCACTGTAATTCTTTAGAAATATTCCAACTACATGTCTCTTTGTCTTAAGTGAAGCAAAGCACTTTTCTGCTGTATTCACTTTCTGGGCCCCATTTTTGGCTGCAGCTTTGAGGAGATGTTGTATCACCTAATTCTCAGACTGGGGAGTAAAGCATCCCTAGCTATCATCATTCAAGAATGATAATCCACAATTCTTTCCATTGTGGAGAATGCCTAGCCCAAAGGTGCACAACATATCCTGAGACTGAACAAAGCATTTCCTGGTCTGCATTCAACCACCTTGCTTTAGAGAGTCTGAGGGTTTAAGAGTGTGGAAGGATGCTACTCGGTATCAGCTGACCTAAGTGCCAGAGAACAGCCTGAGTACATCTAATTTACTAATGTAGGAATATCATATGACTTTCACCTTCTAGCTGAAGGAGTTTTCTCATTATGCTACTGTCAGATTCTCTTCTGTATTCAGAAATATTACATTCTTGAATATAAAGCAGCCTGAATTAATACAAGGATTGCCTTGGAAGTAAGAAGCATTTGGGCAGTACACTTAGTAGCATACTTCAACATTTGGTCAGCCTTGAATTGGTCAGACAGTTGGACTGAAAGATTGTTGTAGGTCCCTTCCACCTGGAAATTATTCTATTCTATTCTATTCTATTCTATTCTATTCTATTCTATTCTATTCTATTCTATTCTATTCTATTCTATTCTATTCTATTCTATTCTTCTTTCTGTTTAAATTGTCTTCACTTAACTTCTTGGTGTTTCTTGTCAATTGCTTACTACTATTTAATGATTTACCCACATACCTCCTGTGAGTCTTTTATTTTAAAAGAAAACACACTTGGGATATTTAACATGTCAAATACAGTGTTGGATTTAGACGCCTAATTTCTTATAAGTGAATTTCCAGACTCTCAGGATCATTTTAATTTTCTATCAGAGTCCTTTGAAACGAATGTCTCAAAGTTTCTGTATAAGAGTTGGTCCAAAACAAGAGACCATGCTGATTTCATTGAAGAGTATTTATGACCCATATGAGTAAATTTGATTTTTCACTCTGTATGATCTCCATTTTTTAAAGTAAAATTACATATGACCTATAATGTTAATGGAAATATTTCCTTGTTGGGATCTACATGTTAGGTGTAAGACATCATGATAATGTGTATGTAACTATAGATATTCCCTGAATGCACCAGTGAATTTGAACAGTTTAAAGTCTTGCAGGAATCCAATATAGCCATAGACTGAGGAAATTTTTGCAATTCTCTAGAATTTTCCATAAGAAACGAGAAAAGAGAAAATGTGAATGTTATTTGCAAAAGTGGAAAAGAGTTTCATAGATGAAAATTATTCTCTGTTGTAATGCCTATCTCTGCCAAGTATTAGAAAAGAGATACGTGTAATAGTGTTTCTTAGGCCAGTGTTTTTTAAAATGAAATAACTGAAAAAATCTAAATAAAGGAGTCAATTAATTCTAAGTGTAACATTAATATGTTGCCTGACCTTGTCCCAGCTAGTTGTATGATACACTGGTCAAAGAGGACAGTTCTCAGAAGGCACTTAGAAGCAGCACAGGGCCATTGTAAATTGACTTCTACTTTGTAAATTGACTGAAAATCCATGCCACTGGAATTAAAGCATGTAACTAAGGGACTGATTCATAGAATCATAAATTATCCTTAGTTGCAAGGGACCCACAAGGGTCATTGAAGCCCAGCTGAGATTTCCCCAGTATTGTAAAAAAACTTAGAAACTATCATTCTGTTTTCTAAATTCTGACCTCTACAGCAGCATACATTAGATTTATATATTTTTTAAGGGCTGAAGTGCATAGGCTCTGGTGTAACTCTGAATATATCCATTTATGATGCCAAGTCAAACCTTTTATCAATACTAAGGTCTTTGTCTTGCAATGGTTGTCTGTGAAAGTAGGTGAAAATGTCTGAGTTAAACCTTTTATTGCACAAAAGTAGCCTTAAGTAGCCATTTAGTATGTCTTTGAATTTCCCACTGGTAATAACAGTAATGTGCATTGACAGTTGCAAATTTTCATCTTATCTTTAAAATAGGACAAAGTAGAGTTACTGATTTTTCTCAAGACATATTGTACTTTTAAAGGCTGCTTTCTAATTGATCAGCAGTTCGTGACATCAAAGTAAAAGCTTAATGTCAAACTTCTGAGCAGTAATCTGACATGAGCTACTAAGACTACTGCAAAAGCACTGCAGTTTGTCTATGCCAGTTCTCTTATGTTGTGATTTTTCAAATCCATTAACATTGTATGAGACAGATTTAACCACAACAGGCATCTCTTCAGAATTCTTGAAGGAATCAAAGTTAGATTGTATTCACCTATCTTGCTAATATAATTCCTTCAATACTGGATGTTTAAATATATGTACAGTAGAGATTTTTTCTTTGATAAATAAAATACAACAAAATATATTGTCTCACCTAATATATCATTATTTTAAATAGGATACTTTTGTATTTGAGAAGCCAAAGTTTAAAAATTTTTTCAAGTTTCTTGCTTCTTTAGGGCACATATTCGCCACTGACTTCTGTTCACTAGAGGTAGATTGTTGGCGAGATAAAATCTGTCATCCAGGCCCCAAGGCTGCCTAGAGAACAAACTCAAGCCAACTGACACAACAGTGATCAAAAGGGAATTGCCTAGCCTAAACAAACTTAGTTCAAAGGATTTGTTCTTGCTTTATTAAAGCTCTTTAAAGAAGTTACCTTGCTGTCTGCCCAGGCTAATTTATGACCCCATCCAAGTTTTTACTTCACTTAAATCTGCTGACATGAAAACTTTGAAATATTGTACAGACCAGTTCAATTAAAAAAATAGATATCAACACAGAACATTTGATTCGTTCTTTATAAACTGGATAGCTATAATTAGGCTTCTTGTTACTTTTGTTTTCTGAAATACAGGGAAAAAACCCCAAACCCAAAGAAGAAAATAAACACTGACAATTTTGCCAAAGCCATTCTTTATCTTGAATGTGGGCTTTCATCTTGGGAACTTCAGCAAGTATTCACATTTGTCTTGTACTTCATCATATTAAAAAGAAAATAGTCAAATTGCCTTTCAAGTATATTGTATCTATCCACAGCTAAGGGTTAAGAAGAAGTTTTGCACGTGTACATTTTATTTAATAGCTTATTTTTAAAAGTATTTGTAAGTAAATTGTAAAAGATTCCATTTCTCTTAGCAGTTTCAGCCAATGATCTATTGCCCATCAAAGCAGTATGTTTTTGGTCCTTAATATACTATATTCTCAAAATATGGAATTCCTGTTTTTTTTCTTTTCCCACTCTCTCCCTGGAGTAACAGGGAGTTGTAGAGAAAAAAAATGGAGAAGAAATACAAAGAAACGTTAGAAGAAAAGAGGAGTAGTATAACAATTATTCCTATAAATAAGTTTGAGGAACAAATTATGTAGTCAACAATAAAAGATGAAGTAAAACAAAACCATCAACTTAAAGTAAATGTCAAAAAGTTCTTCTTGATTACATTCTGGTAGGCACTGCTGCACTAGACAGTCCTGAGAAAGAATTCAGTTAGGCAGTGCTTTTATGAATTCAGGTAGTGGTGAAGGGGGGTCCTCCATGTGTGTCAGCATACCAGAAAGATTAAATAGCACCGAGTCATAGAGGAAATAAAGTCAAGACTGAATTAAGTGGAAGTGGAGTGTTTCCAGCTTTGGAAAGCTGTGTTTCCAGCTTTAAACTTCAAAAATAGGTTGAGGTCATACAAATCTGAGTTTAACTTTGTACAAGGATTTAAGTGTTTTTGTACACACCTGTTCTCCTTTGCCTTTTATATTTCCATCCTCAAGCACCTGTACAGATTTAAAGAAAGTAATACCAAAGGGAAACACTGAGCTTCTATAACGAAGATTGTTTTTAGACCCACGTTTCTGTGTGGGACTTTCATACTTGCGTAAGAATAAATTTTAAAAGAAATCTTACATTAAGCAGGTTTGTTTATTAACAGCAAAAAATAAACCCCAATACTATATAGCATAAAAACTGAGCAATTTCAGAACTAATAATAGTCTGATGATTGCTTCAGCAGCATTTTGCTCAGTACAGCTACTGGTTTACTAGAGTAGTTGAGATTATAATAAAGTGATTTCTTGCAGCAGGGTTTTGCTGGTTTTTTTTTTCCCAGATTGAATTTAGAACAAACTAATGTAGATTTCATTGGACTACCAATTACATTTTCTTTCCAAATGAAATTGTGAAGGAAATGATTTGATTTACTAGCTTAAAGGATGAGACATCATGTACAATTTGCATGTTCCAAGATAACAGCTTTATGGGTACACATAATTGAAATTATAAAAGTTCTAATATTGACGTTTAGTGATTATACAATGGGAGGACATCAATGATATACTTCTCTTTCAGTAAGGTCTATGAAAACTAGCTGAAGAAATATACAATCATAAGCACTCAAATTAGAAAATAAAGCAAAATAGTGACCATTAGGAAGAGAGTGAAAGACAAAAGAAATCAAAATATAGTTCTTAAGTTTTTGCTTTGAGTTCTGAAGGAGTGAATTGCCAAAGAAACAAGGCATGACATCTGAATGAGAATTTTAAGTACCAGCAGCTGTGAATGTTTTTTGATGCCAGAGTCCATAAAGCATGCACCTTTGTCATTCAATAGCATTGGCTTTGCTTCACACATTCCTTTTATTTCTGTTTGCTTCACTTCCAGAATCCTTTTCATTCCTCAGAAGTCCTTCCAAACATCATTGGCTACCTCTGCAGAGGCTCATCCACGGACTTTGGCTTGTGGGATTTTTTGCACTTTCTCTGGACTGGGGATTTTATGTGTTTAAATGACAGAATTTAAACATTGCCTTTTGTAGAAATTTTCTTATAAAAGGCGTGAAATGCTGGACAAAAGTCTACCATTGAAAATGGAGTTTGAGTAGAATAAAAGCATTGATTCAGCAGTCATCCACAGTTTCTGAAAAATTGATGGTTGTTCTGATAATGTGCTGATATATCACCCAAGAGAGAAAACTCTCATAGTTGAAAGGTTCAACTGTGCTTTCCACCACAGTTATTAATAAAATGCTGGTTTTCTTCAACATTATCTTTATCTTAGAAGTAGGGAATTTGCCCTCCCACAGGCAGTGCTAGTCCCTTTGTACAGGCCTATGAATTGAGTCTGACTTCATGAAGGTTGACAAAGCTGGAGACTGTCATGAAGTCATAGCTGTCACCTGGGGAAATTCCTCTGCAGTCATTTTTATGCCAAACTCTGCCTGAAGTGTTTTGTCAAATTAGCCAAGGATGAGGGCAGGAGACTTCCTGATTAAACATTTTCTGTTTTAATGCTAGTTAAGCCCAGCTGTGCTGAGCCAGAGGCATGGTATAACTAGGTGACATGGACAGTCAGTCAGCTGCTGCTACGTATTGAGCACAGAAAAAGATAAGTGAATGGTTTAGCTAAAGAAAGAAGCAGATTTTACGTTACCTATGTTTATTTGGCTAACTACATATATAGCCCAACAGGCTGTCCTGGTTTCAGCTGGGATAGGGTTAATTTTCTTCCTAGTAGCTAGTATAGTGTTATGATATAGATTTAGAATGAGAATAATGCTGATAACACACTGAAGTTTCAGCTCTTGCTGACGTCTTACCTTAGTCAGGGACTTGTTAGCTTTCCATGCTCTGCCAGGGAGGAGCTTCAAAACAGCTGTGAGGGAGCATGACCAGGACAACTGAACTGAACTGCCAAAGGGATGCTCCATACCATAGATTATATTATAGTTTTAATTTGCCAATTTAAATATACTCAGCACAGAATATCAGACCCAGTACATAAGCTGGGGAACTCTATGGGGACTGACCATCACTGTTCAAGGAATGGCTGGGTACTGTTCTGTGAGTGATGAGAAATTGCACTGTTCATCACTTGTCTGTATTAGGGTTTATTCCTCCCTCTCTTTCTTTCTATCTTATTTTCATTGCATATTTTATGGGTATTATTATTATTCAATTATTAAACTCTTCTTAACCACAAAGTGTACTTTTTCTGATTCTCTTCCCCACCAGCTACTAAAAAGAAAATAATTTGAGTAAAACCAAACACAGGTTTAATAGGTGTATCAATTCACTGGCAGAAGATGAAAAAAGAACTAAATACTTGCAATAAAAATAAATTATAAAAACAAAACAAAAAAATTAAAAGCCAAAAAAATTAAAAAAAAAGGAAAAAAAATGCCAACCCCTCCCTCACAAAACCAAAAATACCAAGCAAACAATATTTTGTATGAAATTGCCAAGAGAATGTGAATGGATGAATTTCTGGAACTAACAAATGAACTATGTTTCTAAAAATATATGGATTCTTTCAAGACACTAGTTGACAAGAAGAAACTCTCATTTTTTCCCCAATTATTATTTTCCACTCCTAAAGTGACCTAAAATTTAACAAGAAGATATAAGATTGAGAGAAATTACTGCACTGCCATAAAGTTCAATATTGAGTTGCTTGAGTGTTCAGTACAAGATAAAGACATGGTGTGTCCCCCCCTTTTTTTTTTCCTTTCTTAAAGTACTGCCAAAAAGGGATGACTTTATCCTTCTAGTGTTTCATGTGTCTATCCATTACTTTTAGGATGATATTCAGGATGGTCCTGGAAGTAATTCTTGCTCAGGAAAGCAAAATTTAACTCCATGTTGGTGCTATAAAACATTAAAACAAGATTAATGCTGTGAATTTACAGCACAAATGTTAAAATCTCACACATCATGCCGAAAATAGCTACAAACATAATAAATATTGAAGACTTACATACAGACTAGTCAGTACATCTGCAAAAGAGAAAAAAATAAAGAAATATAAGCTACAGTATTCATAAATAAACCTGATAATGATTCTAGGCATCAATCAAAGCCTTGCTGATGGGCTTTAAAACACAAAGAACAATGACTTCTGATTCTGCATTACAAAGGATCCATTTTTTAAAATCTCAAAGCATTTTAGGAAGGCTTTTAGTCCAGCAGCCATTTACTGAGAAGAAAATATGCTAGAACACTAAACGCTCAGAATCTTCTTTGTGGAAAGGGAAAGTTGTAAAATGATTTTTCAAAGGTGAAAAGAGTAAATGTAGTTATAAGTGTATAGAAAAGCAAAATACATGCATTTTTTATTAATTTTAGTTTTTACTGTATTTTCAGCATCACACTGAAGAAAGCTGGGGCATATGGATGGGAAATTCATATTCACATTAGGAAGCACCATGAGAGATATTTTATTCTCACGAGAACATGCATTGTGGACCTACTTTTATGCAAAGAAAAGAGAAAAGACAAAAAAGTAATTCCAGTTCACGGAACAATCCATGTTTTTCCCATGAGCCCCTTTACCAGAGAATGCTATATCCATGAGAGATTGAATTAATTCTGCATTTCAGGTTTAAAGAAAGGTATTCTTTCATACTTTTACACAAACATTGAAATTATTTGTTCTCACACTGTTGTGTCCTTCTTATATTTTTCAGCCCTAGGGCAACTCAGCTACCTTGCCTAGAGCATTCTAAGGTTTACTGCCATGTGCCTTTGGAAGAAAAGCTGCCAAGGGCTGTTCCTTTATTCCAGATTTTTTTAAGTTTTCTTTTTTTCCTCTTTTCCCATTCTTGCCCTATCATTTCCTCTGTGGGAAGGAGATGAGGTTAGGTGGGTTGAGGAAAAGGGCTTCACAGGAATGGAACATTTCCATTTGTGGTTACCTCTTTGATTTTGGAAGACCATTATGAAACACAGTAGCTTGAAAAATGCCATATGAGATGGTTCAAACCTATTCTGCCATCACTAGTTAATTGTGGTTACAAGGGCTGCAATAAGAGTCACAGCCTGAAGAGAGACAATGGTGGTGGGAAAAGGGTATTTGGAGTTAGCAGTTGTTGTGAACAGCCAGAAAGGTGACTCAGTTAGAAGGGGAAAATTATTGAGCAGAAGTTGTCTGCACAAATACTGACAGAGAAAACACCAGCAAGACTGGGAACTAACTGTCTAGGCCTGTGAACTAGAAGGATCTTTGAGAAGTGCAGCTGGCATCTTTGAAGTAGAGATGGGTGCTTGGAGACAACTGACATCCTGAGATATCATCAATTACTGCAAATACAACTGCAATGGAAACTTAGAAGAAAAAAAGCCAAAAAATAACCTGGAAAGAGGGGAAAACATCCTAAAAGAATGAGAATTGGAAGCTGTCATGGCCTATTCTAAATGCTAGAACAGGAAAAAGGTCTGGAAAAACAAACATTGGAAAAGAGAAATCAACTTAATCTATATGCTACCTCAGGTAAGCTTAACAACACCTGTTGGCTGCTGGAAGTGTTGGTGTCCTATGCACTCTTACATGTCTATGATATAAAAAGGACTTATTTTTTTCCCCAAATGGATCCCCTCTCTTAGAAAACTTCCCACGTGACTTGTTCTTTCACAAACAGTTGAATTCTCTTCACAAACTTTCTATGATATCTTGGACCCTCTGGGAATTCGTGGTAGTCTCCAAAGTCTGTGGTGTGGGTCATCCCTGAAGTGAGACTGTGTTACTCTACTGGTGCTTCTCTACACTCATACTTCTGGGATTAGTTCAGTTTG
This sequence comes from Rhabdornis inornatus, assembly GCA_013397075.1. Classification (NCBI taxonomy): domain Eukaryota; kingdom Metazoa; phylum Chordata; class Aves; order Passeriformes; family Rhabdornithidae; genus Rhabdornis; species Rhabdornis inornatus. Next base: position 726,899 of record VWZS01001374.1, read on the forward strand.
CTCTCCCATTTCTGGGATGGTTGTGTCCTGCCCTCTGGGAATGAGTTTTCCTGCTCCATGAGATGGTTTGGCCCTTTCTGAAATCTGTCTAAATTTCTTGACACTGATATTTTATATGTCTCATAAGTGTTGTCTAGTTGTAGACAATACAGTTGTTTTGTCTATAAGCTTGCTTCAATAGAGACAAGTCTGTAGTAACCCATTACAGTACTTGGACATTTATGTTGATTGTTGATATAAAATAGATTGTTTCTATTACTGATTGCTTATAGTAACCTATAATAGCTTCATAAATATATATTCACTTCATTAACCATAGTTAAACTTGCAAGTGGTAATTTCTGTGAAAATATAATTGCTGCTGGTGAATTGTATGGCATTTTTTGTAATCTGAAATAAAGCAGAGAAACTTAGGACAAAAGCCTCCGTAGTCTTGTGTATTACAGAATACAATGAATACATGGTCACAGTCTTGGAATACCCAGAGGCTGGGTAACCCTCTAGGTTATGACATTGATATGGTACAAAGAACAGAGCAGTTAGCTCTCTGAAAATCAAAATTTTGACCTGCATCGGTTTTGCTGCTTATTGTCTTCAATAGTTTTGAAGACTACAAATATTTTTTTTCTCTCCATTAAAATCTGAGATGATATATTCTTAGACCTGATGGCTAAGGCTTATGAGGTCCTCAACCATCAACTGTCAATCCCTTTTTTTTGCTGGTGCAAAAATTATCCATAAGGATGGATTTTGTAACAGTTTTATTTTAGTGAACCTCTTTTGCAAAGCTTTTTATTCCCTGTATTAACTCACTGTATAAGAAGGTGAGGATAAAAGAAAAGTGGGACTAAAGTAATGAGAGCTGTTTCTGCAGAGTTCAGAGAATATTTTGCTATCATGTGCTACAAAAAACAGCTGTAAAGTTTGTAAGGTCTGTATTTCCACTGTTACTGATTAAACGAATATCTCAACAGAGAACATGTACACACAAACCACAGGCACGCATTAGATGTCAGTTTTAAGCAAAAGCAACTCAGGTTTCAAACAGAAAGCTTGTGAGGCATACACAGATTCAGAATAATACAGAATGATAATTCAGGGTATCACAGTTCTGCTAAGTAAACAACATCTTACTTAAATTGGTATGCAGAGAGTTATCAGATAAGTTTAAAATGTTTACTGGTTTTAGTAATTAAAGTAAAACTTCTCATTGACCACAGAAATTAAGATTCATTCTCATCGTATTGAACATCAACAGATGCAATGAAAACCTAAATAGCAGTTCTTCATAATGGATCTGGTAAACCAAGAAAAGAAAACAGTGTTAGAATTGGACCCACTTGTTTTTTTACTGCTTTAGGTTCTCAAACAACAGAACTGCAATGTTTATGTTTTTTCATTACACACTTGAAGGAAAAATCATGATCAATTTATTTAAATTAACAGTTGCCTACGCAAGCATTGCATTTCAAAGTATTCTTCTTCAGACTTAGCAATAAATTTGCCCTTATTAATTGCCTTGCAACTCATTTTTCAAAGCCTTTGAGCAAGGTGTTTGGTTACCGTGATTATTCTGGCACTAATATTCAGTATTATGCAACAGTTGTCATGTTTATATTATTTATTTCAGCACGTTAATGTACTGATTTAATCCACAGCCAATTTAAAGGAAAACTAAAGTCAGTATTAAAAATGCTGTATTTAAGTAATATTTAATATTCTGGACTTGTAGAGATGATAATACTTCCATAGATTTTATGAATGTGAGGTTGAATTACGATTAAGTCTCTGAATGAAATGAATAGTTGTTATTCCTGTACTTCTGTATTATAATGTAGAACTTGCAAAATTATGGCTGTAATAGAGAAAGTTAAGTGTGAGGTTTTATCCTAAAAGTAGAAAAACTAATAAGACAAAGTAAATACAGACATAGCTAATCTTTTTGCTACTAAATAAAATCATACACATCATTATGAAATATAAGAATGATGTACTGCAATGCCTGAGCTGCCCTGGTATGCTGGTTGTACTAATGCTAAGGGCATGCTCTTTGCAGCTCTGGGACCTTTCAGCTGTGCTGCCTTAGCAGTGTTTTACTGGAGCCCCTCTGGTCTTATTTTCTCTTTTGTTTCCATACTGTGATACTGTTGTTCTCATGGGCTTGAAGCTACGCCTGTTTGTATGGTGGGTTATGGTGGAAAGTGGCTATAACTGGTATAGCAATGACTCCTCTTTACATGCCTATTCTTTCCTGTTGTTTGGCAGATTTTAGGTATTTAAAGGGTTTTTTAATCCAGTTTTCTCCAATATAGAGAAAACCAAACAGCATATGGCAAAAAAGACAATGGTCTCTTCAATACTTGACTGTCATTATCCAATAATATTTGTGTACAGAAGCTTTAACAGATAATCAATATTCAGTGATCACACATGATTGGAATATGTCAACCCCTGCTAACATCATCACAAACAGGAACAAATTATAGCAAATAAAAGAGAGTCATGGCAAAATTACATCGTTCTAAGGGCAAGGCAAAGAAATCATCATCACAGCTGTCATGTTCCTCCTCATCACTTTCACTGAAGAGAACCTCCTTTAGAGGATGCTCATCTGGGACCCTGCCAGTGCTCTTCCAGACCAGCCACTGGTGAGTCATCATCTTCCCTTGCCCTTGCTTTTGCCCAGTTTTCCTAGTTTCCCTCTCTCTCTTCCCCTTTTTTATTCTTCCCCCAAAGTAACTTTCCCTATTAGAGCTGCTGTATGCTGTCAGTTGTTGCACCCACTAATAATTAACTTGACCATGTGACCTATGGTTATTAAAATCTTAGACTGTTCTTACGACATACTGATTTTTAAATCTATGGCCTGCTCAAGGAGAGAAAATAGCTTCACCAGATCTCCCTCCAAATGACTTTTACTTTAATTTTTCTTTATCAAACTGACTTTGTTAAAACCTCTTGGTGACAATTTCTTTGAACATTAAAAAATTAGTTTTAAATTAAAGATGACAGAATATTTTTCCCATAAGACACACCAGGATTATAGGTTTCCCTTTGATAGTACTTCAAAGAATATAACCTAATGAAATATTAGTCTCACCTAAAAATTGTCGATAAAGCAATATTACTGTTTGTATATTTTGAGTAAAATCTTTTCTGCTTCACTCATTTTTTAGAGTTATTAATAGGCCTAGTCAAAACCCAGGGTTATTTTACTAGATTAAAAAGGGTGAAAAAGAAAAAAGGTGCTGCTCAGTTTTGGTTACAAACACATTAACTCAAAGGTAATGTGAGGATAACCTTCATGTGACCATGTGTAGGAATGTTTGGAGCAAGGCTTTAACCCTCTTTCAGAGCTGGAATTACTGTTTGTTTCCCTCTGTCTACTGCAGGGCTATGGTACAATGTAGGAGGTCCTGGCCCAATGTTTCCAACAACACTGTTGTGTAACCCCAGTAATCAAAATAATTAAGAATAAAATCAGTGCTAGTTAGATTTTAAAACTGATGTACTTTGGGCTAATGAATAACTAATAGACACATGTAAATAAGTACTAAGGCAGAATAAATAAATAACAAGAACATGAAAGACGAGAAAGTGATGAGGAATAAAAAGCATGAATTCACCAAAGTGGAGTCATGCTTGACAAGCCTTTTCGCTTTCTATGAAAAATGAGTAGCTTGCTAGATGAGGGGAGAACAGAGGATACTGTCTACCTGGAAATCAGTAAGGCTTTTGATATGATTCCCATAGAGGAGTTGATGATGTAAACATGCTAAGGTGTGTTGAGAATTGGCTACATGGCTGGGCCCAGAGGTTTATGATCAATTGGTACATCTAGTTGGAGGCTAATGACTAGCAGTGTACCCCAGGAGTCAATACTGGGTCCCGTCCTGTTTAACATCAACATTAATGACCTGGATGATGGGACAGAATGTACACCAAACTGTGAGGAGTGGCTGAGGTGCCAGAGGGTCAGTAACCATTCAGTGTGACACTGACAGATTGGAGAAATGGGCTGACAAGGAACCAGACTCTGGCACTGGTACTGGACTCGCACATTTAGCAAATGCTTTATGTGATACATTGATGCAAGTGCTTGTTATGCATTCCAGTACAAAAGGCAATCAGGCTCTGTCGGATACTGATTAAAATGTCATTTACTGGACATAACAAGAGAAGGAAAAAAGGGATAATACAGATAATCTTACATTCCTTCAAATGGTGACAACCCCAAGTTTTATAGGATTGAACAGTACCCCAGTAGTCAGAGCATGGCATTCTGCACAGATCTTTTCTCTGCTGTTTGCCAGCGATGTTATCTTTAGAGGTTTCATAGTATTTCCTCATTTGTGAAAATAGCTCTATTCATCATTTTTATTGTCAAGCAGAGAAACCTTTTATGCAAACATGCTGCTCACCCTCAAGATAAGAAGATACATGAGGTGGCACAAAGACCAGGGGCTAAGAGGGAGCTGCATATGGACTTCACGTTACAATTAATCAGTGAAGTTCATCTGTATACAACAACAGCACAGAGCTGCACATACTCAGGTCAGCTGTTACAGGGGTCTCTGATTCCTTGATGCTCAGTAGTGTTCGGGTTGGGACCACTGTACCCCAGCTCAGCTATTACATTCTTCCCTACTACTGTAAGCACTGTTGACAAAAAATAACACTGTAAAAGTCAAGCAATAACTTCACACCACAAATTAGTGTCACAGAGTAAAAATATTACTATTTTCAGCAGGGTGCACCAAAAGGATGGATAAAAGGAAGTTTAAGGTCAAAGGCTGCAGTAATTCTGAGCAACGGATGCTGCATTTGCAACAGTTCTGGTGCTCTAAAATAAGATTTATTTCCAGATGACTTGTCTTGGCTTCATCCCTGAGAAAGCAAGCGACAAGGGTTGGAGGAACTATTGTCCTTCTGGACTAGACACATAAAGTAGTTTCATGTTCATTATCTCAGGCATAATCCTAAAATTTTGTGCATCGTGAAAGGATATCTAATTAAAGATTATTCATGAGCTGGAAAAAGGGGAACATTGCATGACCAAATCCTATCAAATTTGCAGGCAGACTTCTTACTTCCTACATTTTAATGTAACAAGGGAGTATGTATTATTAAGAATTTAAATAGAGAAGTGTTCAACAGTGGCACAGCATTGATCTGCACACAGTATGAACTACTACAGAGAGCACCTGTTGTGTAAGTGGCACAATTAAACAAAAGAATGAGTGTAAATTATCCTCCCACATCAAGAAAAGAGTGCTGGGGTTAATAAGATGGAAAAAATGTATGAAATCTATCCAAATTAGAGGCATTCTATAATTAGAATCTTTCCTGCTGCATTATTCATTATGATAGAATTAATGGGGAAGAAATGCAGATTTATCTAGATGAAAAAATCATTTTCATTCATTTCTGTATCCATATGAATTATATGACTTATGAATTAGCTAATAATCTGTTACTTATCATGGCAGTCATGATATTACTCCAGTGCCAGGGTTCTGAGGGCCTCACCAGTCCTGACTATCCCTGTCCATCTGGGCTTTAGGGCTGCATCTACCCTGCCTACAGCCTAGGATCCAATTTCAACTTCCTGGGATTTTGCTCATCCTATCCACAGGCCAGTGTCTGAACAGAAAACTCCTAGTGACTGGGCAGTACCCCAAATTCAGCTGCTTTGACTTGTGTCTGTTCTTTCTGCCTCACATGACGGATTCCAGTGTTCTATTGCTGAATGTACAAGAGAATTCTTTAGCACATCTATTTAGCTAAATGAAATCTCTGACTAGTTTTGTATCTACTTTTTTTTCTGAATTCCATTCTTATCAACCATATTATAGCATTACTGTGCAGCTGGCACAAACACTGTAATGATGTTCTGCAGTGAGTTTAACATTTTTGCTTCCTTCTCAGCGTGGGAAATCCTGCATTTCTTTCCCCCAAATTTGTTATGGACAGTCATACACACATGGTCTACAGAAGAAGGAAAGGGAAAGGGCATGTGGAGCAGTGGTGGCAAGATTCTGAGTCTAAATTGCAATCATAGTTTCATGGAGATTTCTGAAGCAATACTCAGGGAGCAGAAAGAGAGCTTTTTGCATTCCTCCCTAAGAGTTCATCAAGTTCAGAGAAACAGCATGAACCAACAAACTGCTTAGTCTGCATTGCCTGCCTAACAGCTAAGAGTCCAGTTTAGATTGCTTACAGAAATTGTCATGGCAATTTGTGGGTAGGGATTCTCTAATTTGGATCTTGCAATCTGGTACCACTGCATTGTGGTACCACAATCTGACCTTGATTAACATCCGATGAGACTATCTGATCTGGAAACCTTTGGGAATGTAGGAGACTGCTCCTCCTACAGCTGCTGGACCACCTGTGTCAGTCTTTATTTCCTCCTAGTCTGATTGAAGTGCTGGTCTCTCCAGCAGCAAGGCTGAACATGTATTAGTAATAGACAGCTTACTCTATATGCAATAAATACACATATACACACAGCTGGCCACATAGCGAGCACAGGTGCACCCACAGAGCACTCAGAAACACAGGCAGTACCAGCCTCTGGCTGAGCAGGAGGAGGGGCCAGCATTGACTGCCATTGATGCACCTCCATCCTGCTCAGCTGGAATATATGTATGTGTATATATATGAAAAAATAGTGCATATATATGTCTGTTTATGTGTACAGTACAGACCTCTCTAGCAGCTAAACTTAGGTTTCTGGTATGCCCAGTAGCTGCACCAGCAACCCAGTGGATGGCACAGAGGAGACGTACAAATTCCATTCTCTTTGCTCATAAGGACTGTCTTAGTACCCTGCCACATCTGCAAACACACAAAACCACATGCACCCACAGCCATCACTGGCTGGTACTCTTCTGATCCTCAACAGCAACCTCCAACCCCAGGATCTTACCCTTAGAGAATTCCTGAAACCCAGGCCACCTCACCTACTCACCAGCTCACCTGGCTTGCTCTTCACCAGTGCCCTCACACTTCTACTCCTGCATTCACTCCAGGTATTGCATCACAGGCACACGAGGCTTTGACCCCTGGAACCACCCTGGTGCCTGTCACTAGGTTTCACTCACTCAAGTCTCTCCAGTTGCTGCCCCCATGGACTCACAGGTCATCTGGACCTATGTTTGACTCTACTTCCTGGCACTCAGATCCCTCATAAACACATACACACATGGGCTTAAGAGCCTACTACTGGAAAAATAGCTGAAAGTAGAACCTAATGAGAAGACAGGACAGACTGCAGTAATCAGGTGCAGGATTGTACAGAAAAAACCCTACTTACATGTGACTGGGCCTTTTTATTTCCTTATCTGTTAATTTGTCCACCACAGTTCCTTCCATAAATCATATAGATCCCTGCCTTATATCACCTTTGGTTCCTCCCACACACATCCCATAACAACTCGTGTAATCCCAAAATTCTACTCTCCTGCAACCTATATAGTGTCTAACACTTATGGGCAATAGCAATCTCTTAGTCCAAAAAGGTGTTGCAGAGGGTTGCTCCCATTATCTTGGTGGCTTTTACACCTCAACAATGGATCTGCTGGTCCTGGAAAAGTCCTGTGAGGAGTCTGGACCATATGTTCCTCCTCAGGAATCAGTAGTTTGGGTTCCTTTGCCTTTCATCCTGCCTGTGGGTTCCCCTGTCCTTGTGGAGAAGGGCCTTTGAAGGTCTGGTGGTCCTCCTTTGATAAGCTTGAGAGGAGCCAGAAGAGGTTAGTAGTTAGTTTATCCCCTGACACTGTTTCTTTTCTACTCAATCTGTGTGTGCAAGAGAGATGCTTATCACTCCCCCTAAAGATATCCTTCACTAGGACTCTAACATTTGAATATGAAATCTTATTACACCTGATTTCATGACATACACTATTTGTACTATAGGCTTATTTTAGAAGTACCAGTCCCTGTGTTGTCTCTGTGGAGTGCATCTGTAAAGAAATGGCTCATCTACCATGTTTTCAAATCACTTTGTGTCACCTAAGATTCAGAGAGACATTCTACGTGAGTACAATATGGAACAGTATTAATTGAGGAATTAATCAGCGATGGATCATTAATTAAATCTTTATTTCTTTAAGACTATTTGAGAGTACTAAGAACTACACTTGGGAAAAATATGTTCTGGAGAATAAATCCTATCTTAATCTTATTTTATCTTTTGAGTTTTATATATTTCAGAATAAAACTCAAAGACTACAGATACTTTTTTTACCAACACAATGCTTTGCTTTTGGGGAGGTTTCATTCTGAGCACAGAATTACTGAATCATTCTAGAATAATGCATTTTTCTATGCCGCTGATAGAGAAAGACTGATAACTTGCCTAGGTTTTCTGAATTGCTCCCTGGAGGTACCTAATTTTCCTTACTGAGTGTAAGGCATCATTACTGCCTGCTGCAAGAACTAAAACTTTACCAAGTAGGACAGACCCTGCTGTCTAGGAATTGCAATACACCAGTTAGGCACCCATAATGCAGCATCTGACTCCAATTCGAAATAAATAGCACCTACCCTGAGCTTTCTGAGCCAGGAAAAATAAAAAATCCATTATGTTGCTTACTATTTTACAGTTCAAGTTTTATGATCTCCAAATTCCAGAAACGTTCCAACGTTTTCTGATTATGAAATTGCTTCTTCAGAAGTTGCATAAATTTCAACTGTAGTCTGCAATGCATTAAAGAAGTCCAATTCCATCATCGAAAATTTCTATTGATTTGGATAGGGTTTTGGGGGAAAAAAAAAGCTAATAAAATCAGAATTTATGGAAAGCTCATGAAAACAACAAAACAACACCTCCCAAAATTTCTACAGTCTTGTGCCTCTAGCGAGAGAAATATTCCTCAGGTTAAAGACATGTTTTTCAAATATTATTGTCATGTCCCACTCCTAAAATGAATGAGGCATCCAAAGTTCATAAAGGCCCATAGGACAAGAGGAACAACAAATATCAGAAGCTCAAAAAAACTTGCAAATTTTATTAGTATATTATGCACTTGTCATTGAAATTGGTACAAGTCAGTCTCTTATCATCTAACAGTAACAGAAATATGAGGAAAAGTGATGCAGCTGCCCTTGACCGCTCACGCTAATGTTCACCCGGCCAGCTCACTGGGCGAGACATGCGTCAAGAGTGCGCTGTTTCCCAAATGCTGAGAGCTGGGAATACAGCTGGGGCTGGAAACCCTCCAAATAGGCAGCAGCGCATCCGGGAAGAAGCAAAGGACGAGAGGGAGTTCTTTCGTGGACCCAAAGAAGGGTTTATTACGGATCAGGAACAAGAGGCAACTGCACGTGACAGGAGAATACCACAAAAAGCAAGCAAAATGGGGAGACAGCAACTTAAATAGGGGACCTCCCCCATGGGAGGGTACATTTCATTAACCATTTACAACAGCTCAGGGGCGTAACACAAGGTGGGACATAACACTTCAGTGACCAGTGGGGGAAAACATAGGCAGGGACTACATAGCAATGACAAATGACTAACTGAGAAGGGGAAGACTGACATAGAACACACTAGAAGTTTGGGAGGGGCCAGGGGGGATTGACAATTGTAGGGGCGTGGATAAGGGTGATGGATGGGGAACAATCTGGAAAAATGGGAGGGGAATAGGGCTGCTTGATAGGGGAAAGGCGGGGATTAGGGCAACCACAACTGTAACCAACAGGGGGTTTCAACAGAGGGACAAACCATTTAACACAGGGAAAACAAAAGTAAAATAACACAATACAACAGAAAAGATATAAGAGACAGATATTAAAAGGAGGGAGAGAGAGAAAGAGGAAAGGATATCATTAGTCCTGGGTCCGATGTTGATCTAGTCAACAGGATGTCCAGGGTCCTGGGGCTCACCACCCAGGCTTTGTGGGGATGCCTTTTTTCCCTGTCCCAGGGTTAAGGGCTCTCACTTGCTGTGCAAGAGTTAGCATGCACTGTTCATTCTTCTAGACCTTTCTGGAAATTGATAGAAGGGCTTTGGTGCTCTTGTTTCCTTCTTTATCGGCCTTGCCCACTACTTGACTCTTCCCTGATCTTGCTTTGTTGTGCTTATCTCCAGGAGCCAGGACAGGCCACTTGCTACAGGAAAGTGCTGCCCCGCCTCCATATGTATCCTGTTCTTTCCTGCCTGTTTCTGTAGCATGCTCTTACGCAACAGTCCTTGTTTGATTGTACAGCTATTGGTGTTTGAGACACACCCATTAGCCCCTTTTCTGAGCTTCTACAGTTATGCCAGTGGAAGTGAACGTTATTTTATGTCACAAATCTGCAGGTTTCTAAACTGCATATCCATTGTTGCTATTGTGACCATAAATGCTGAGTAAGTGATATACACTTCTGAAAACTTGACAAAAACTTTCCCAAGTATCTTAGTATCCCTTAGGAAAAGTATCAAGACAAACCTGACTGTATGTAATATATTATAAAACATATATGATATCCCTCCATAATCTTCTTCTCCATTGTACTAAAGCCATAACAGATTTTTAGGAGTCTACTCCAGAGAAACTTTCATTTAATCATCTACATTAGCTAAAGTAATTACAATATTCAGTACCTGACACTCCTAGACCTTCAAACAGAATTACCTTGAAGTGTTATTTGTGCTGGCATCTTAGTATTCAGTAGATGCTGTGCAATTTCTGCCAAACTCCTGAGATTCGATAGCTGTAATGCCTTTTATCTGACTTCCACTTTCTTTCAATAAAGAAAGTGAGGGTGTATTTTCTTTGAGATGTATAAACCTATCAAAATGGATAACATCTAAGCAACAGAGCACTAACATTAATAAAAATCAGAGGCTGTGTGATCAAAATTTGTCAGACATCAATTTATTGTGTACATTACTTGTTGCAGAAAAATACCTCAGGTTAATAATTGTTTGTGATTTTAAGAGTAGGCTATTATATTGAATATTGAGGTACACTGAAATTTAAATTATTGACTATCATTCTGAGGTGACATAGATGCTTTCACTATCAGTGCTTACAGGAGACAAATATGTTTGAAAAGCAGTCACCAAAACATAAATTTAATCATGATCTTTTTCACTAATGAAACTCTTACTGTTCAGATGTTTCTAGACTGAAACACGATATTTAAACTGATGAGTCTTTTGTGTCGTGCTTATTTCCAGATAAAGTGCTGTAATGAAAAAATTCAGGGTTGCTGTGTCTTAGAGGAATACCTGGAGAGTTGGTTCACTCACTACACTAAAATGGCTAATGGGGGACTGCAGGTAGGACAGCAGTCACAGTCTTATCTCCTCAAAATCTCTGCTGTTTTAGCTGACATAAATCACATCGTTCACTTTGCAATTCCCGCTATTAACATTCTCTTTCCTCTATGTCTTCACTGCATTTTGTAGCTCAGTCCACATTTTATGAGGGAATTAAAAATCCTTCCACAACTGTCTTCATGACTTTTAAGGTTTAGTCATAATATATCATTTAATGGTTGTTCATAGGATGACAAATTAATTATGTGATATTGCAGGGGCAATAAGTTCTTTGTTTCAGATGTTCAGAAGAGACTTAGATGACATAATTTCTTTTGTGGTTAACTCCCAGACTATTGTGCACTACCATTATATGTTACATTGGGATTGCAATAAGGAGTGACAGGCTAGGAAGGAAATCTGATCCTCTCTCAAGAAAAAATGCAGAGTTTCAAACCAGAGATTAGGCTTGGATTTAGGCCATCCTTCTTGGGTAATGGAATGAGTCAGAAGCATTGACGAGAATGACACTGGGAATTTGCCAGTACCAGTCTGATATATGTTTACATAAATTTGTATGTGCTTTAAATGAGAGCTATATTATCAATTGCTTTCAATTTTGCAACGTTTTCAGACTTTTCTTTTCATTGTCCACTTTACCTGGGGAAGATGTGTCAGGGGTGAGTAGAAAAAAAATAAATTATGGAAATAGCATATGAGTCTTTATACACTGAACTGTTATTTACTTACTTGTCTTGCTAGCTTTATAGATGGCTGACATCACTTGTTCTGAATATTATATGGCCACTTCTTCAGGAGTTATATTTTTTTTGCTCAACATTCCTGAAAATAAAAATCAAAGCACAGCGAAAAAATAGAAGTTCTAATATAAAACTGGACAGCTGTCATTAAAATAAATATTAATATACATTCAGTAATCTTTTGAAGTAATTTTTTTTTTTTTTTCTGACAGGTCCAAAATAATATGAGAAGTGAAATTTATATCCTAGAGGAAAACATTTGAGAACCAGCATTTTTTTTCTCTCTGTTTCTATTTCTGTAAGGTCTTTACTTTGGATTGCACAAAAACAGAATACCTGAAGTAGATTTCAGACACTTCTGACATTATGTGGTTTAAGATTCCAGTTTGAACTTCACACACAATTGAATTAATGACAGATTGCATTTGAATGTTTATGATGGTTTTGCAGTATAGCAAAATATCTATGTGCAAATTTTAGGTATAAATTTTAATCATCTTACCGTTACAACCTTTCTCTTTAAGGTTCCTAATTATGACCTTCCAGTACTTGAAGGGATTCTATAAGAAAGGTGGAAAAACATTTTTTTACAAGAACATGTAGTAATAAGAGAAAGCAGAATGGTTTCAAACTGAAAGATATCTGTAGATTAGATATCAGGAAGAAATTCTTTTCAGTGAGGGTAATGAGACGTGGGATGTGTGTGGATCGTTCCTGGAAGTATTCAAGGCCAGGTTGGATGAGGCTTGGAGCACCCTGATCTAGTCCAGGGAGGGGTCCTTGGGCACAGCACAGGGCTTGGAACTAAAATGATGGTTAAGGGCCCTTCCAACCCAAAGTATTCTATGATTATATTGCTTCTTCAAGTGAGTTAACTGGCTAAAACCTGAGGTTTTTTGGGACATTGTACTATATATCTAAAAGTAGCGTCATGGTCCACTCTTCTGAGCATCAATGTTCTTTGAAAAAGTTAAAAAATGTGGGAGGAAAAAAATAAGTTTATTTGAAATAGGAAAGTAAAATATCTCTAGTTTTGTTTTTACTCTCTAATGCAGTATAATCAAACATATTTGTTTGATTGGCATTGCATTCTGTCTTTGAATTGCCTACTTTAGGTTGCCTCCCATGCAAATAATTTCTGACAATAAGATATTCTCATTGGTGAACATTTTTATTGTTTCTGAGGTAGTTTCAATAAATGTCATAAATTTCATTTTAATAAAAAGTGACCTTTCTAGAACTTTCTATTGATCATTCAGTGTATTATTGAATACAGTGAATGATCAATAGAATTTCCCACTTTCCAGCTCCATAGCTGTGGAACACCATTGTGTTTCCTACAATAGGGACTATCTCATGCACTGATTGTGTAAAATTATCACAGTTGCTGCATTATATGACAAGAACAAAACTTTTTACACTGTAGGAATTTAACGACCTCCAGTTTATATTAACCTCCAAGTAATTTTCTGTAACTGTTTTATTTACTAGGAAAAACAAAAACAGACAAACAAAAAAATTTAAAAAAAAGGAAAAAAAAGAAAAAAAACCAGCAAACGTTTTTAACAAAGCACACTGGCCTTTTTTTTTGCTGTTCAGAAATGAAGCAATAATTTCTATTTGAGAAAATTTCACACTCATTGCACTTAAATGGAATAAGTATATTTAGTCATAGTAGTATAATATTTAAAATAAATTGCATATCATATAGAAATGAATTAAACCTATTATTTAAAATTATGTTCAATGGGTTTGATATAAACCATAGGAAATACATCATGACTGTCTATATCTGTTTTTAAGGTTATAAACTTACAGATGAATGAAGGCTAAATATGCAGTGGAAAAGATAACATCTAATCGGGCTAAAGAAAAACATCTAGCTTAGTTAAAATAAATGAGAGTATTTTGTAAAAACAAATTACATACAAAACTAGTGATCACTCAGATTTCACCAAGATTACATACATTCAATTGAGCATAAATGAAGACTCTGCAATTTTTAATTTGAAATTTTCTTTAACAGCTGCTATGCTTGTTTTGGGAGAGAAACATAATTTAGCTTAATCTAGTTTTAGCACAATTTTAATTTAATACTGGCTAATAATATCAAGTGTTCATTCTGCTTTATTGCTCTAGCCTTTCACAGAGAAAGACTGTCAGACTATGAAATTCCCAAAGCAGAGTTTTTATTAGTACTACACTATTAAATAAAGCCCTTTCCCCTGGTTTAGTTGGTTTTCTCTTAATTTAACTAGATAAAGGAACATTCTCCATAAAAATTCCTTTGAATTTCTGCAATATCAAGCTGTCTTTTGATTAAAAAGGTTAAACAGTTCAAGTCATTTGAAAGTCATTTGATAAAGATTTATATTCAGCTGGAAAAATCCAAGAAGTTTTCTCCAACTTTTAATCTGACATTGATTTAATTCAACTGAAATTGTCTATATTTGTGGGTTATTCAGAATCATTCTGATTTAATTCAAATTCATATTTTGATTTTTAGCATTGTATCCATATAATAAGATTATTAATTCCATTTTTATGGCTTATCTATATGCAAGTAATGGATTTTCATATACTTCCTGGATTTGAGCAAGACTTTAGTCTGCAAACTATGTTCTGCTGTTAATGGCATAATTTAAACTGGAAATAATACATAAACTTGATAAAATCATCATCCACCCCAAAATTATACTGCAGCTGATTAAAGAAAAAACCAAAAACAACCTCCTGTAAAATATATTTTTTCACAAAGGAAGGAGAGTGTGGAGATGACACTCGTTTCATTGGCCAGGTTGAGCTACAATATTGCCTGCTATTAAAAATGAATCCTGAAGACATTTGAAGTTTTTAATTGTTTTAGGCCTATCCCATTATCAGAACTAAAGCAAGGGATTCTTATAATATGACATCTTATTCTTATAATATGACATTCTTATAATATGACAGTTATTTTAGGTTTTCACTTACTTGAAGGGAGTTTATAAGAAAGATGAGAACAGATGTTTCAGTGGTGGTAATGGTTTTAAAATTAAGGAGGCTTGGTTTAGACTAGGTATAAGGAAGAAATTTCTTGCAGAGGATGGTGAAACACTGTCACAGGTTGCCCAGAGAGATGGATGCCCCATCCCCAGAAACACTCAAGATCAAGGTGAATGTGGCTCTGTGCAACCTGATGGAAATGAAGTGTGTCCCTGTTCTTTGCAGGAAACTTAGACAAGCTGACCTTTGAATGTGTCTTCCAATGCAAATTTCTATGAGTCTGCGAATCTGTGAACTTTCAGAAATTATATCTGAGAAATTTCTTAGAATCTGACTGTTTTATATAAATTTGGAGAGGGAACAAACCAACAAAACACAAAAACCCAAACACAAACAAACAAAAAAACCTGAAAGCCAAAACTGGATTGCAAATTTAGAATTTTGAAAGAATTACTGTGCTTTCTGATATCTGCAGCTGAAAAGAAGGATACAGTATGCCCTCATGTGTCACATGTTCTAACATTATATATTTTCTGTAAGTATGAGAAAACAGAACATAAGTAAGCAACAGACAATAATACATCAAAATTAAGATAATTGCTACTTCAGTTTAAGAAATGTATTTTTGGAAGCCACTTGACTTTGCAAATAATCTGTGTTCTATAATGTGTTAATGATAATGTGTTCAGAGTTAGAAAAGAACAAATTTGCAGTTCATGTCAAACTACATTAAATTGTTTGTTATGGACAAAATGAATGACAATAAAAGCTTTAGAATGTTTAATGCTTGAGCAGCTTTTCATCTCATTTCTTTCTTGCTTTTCCATCTGGCAAAATTACAATGTAGCTCATTAGCCTCTTCTTCATCACCTTTGACTTGTGAAGTGAGAGCAAGCTATTTAATATAGGTCAAAAAAACTAGGACCTATGGACATCAGGACAAAATGTAGATTTATTTGACAAACAAAAGTATTCTACAGTGAACTTTTCATTGGGGAAAGTGAGAAGAAAAAGGAAAAAGAAATTTTTACTTAGCAACACATAGAAGTCCCATAATTTATTACTTTCTTCAACAAGTAGCACTGGAGCAGTTGGTTTAAGGAGAGAACATACTACTAGTAACCTTTTTAAATGAATAGAAAGTGGGCCAGGCAAACTGCACCTCACCTAATGATAGGCTAATTTGATTATCACAGTCCATTCTGAAATAGTAGAGTCCCTGTACAAGCACTCTGCAGAAGATACCATAATTTGTCTGATGAGGTAGAGTACTTCAGCTTTGTCTACACAGAAGTGCTGATCATTTCTAACTGTTATAGCATGAACAGAAAGCTAATCACTATTCTATTATCCTACTGGAGTTACTGCAACTTATAAAGAACTTTACACCAGATGGACAAGATTTGCCTGCTTTTTATTTAGTAAGTCAAATAATAATATCTTAGGCACCTAAGTTTGAACTGGTAATTTCAACTTATTTTTTGCCACTGTTCTTCCACAAGTTTTGGAAAACAAAAGCTTCTTTTCCCTTGTGATAAAATTTTGCTGGCTACAGTAACACAAAGAAAGAGACAGTTGATGTGTGCACAGCAAGAGTAGTGAACAGTTTCATGAACATCCACTATTGCATCATTTATCCAGTAATTTTCTACCTGAAATCATCCAGCAAGTCTTGTACCAGGAGGACAAACAGAGGATTGTTTTTCAAATCCCAAAAGAAAAAGCAAGACAGCAAATATTATAATAAATTATAATTGCTTTAATAACAAGATATAGAAAAGAAAGAAAGAAATAAAAATAATGAGTATATCTTCCATCCCTTTAGATGCTTTCATGCAGCACCAGATGGACCTCAGGTAGGCAGCCACAGCATGCTGTGCAGAGCCCACCAATGGGAATTGTCATTTTCCCTATGCAATGGCTTCTCTGGTGTAACAAACAAAGCCATACAGCTTGTTTAGACAGATAGGAATGTTATCTCCTAATGTCCACTACAGCAATCTTAGCTGCATATATCTATGACCTATATTTAATAATGGTGAGTATCCACGGTATTTCAGCACAATCTCCTATGCTCTGATATACATAGGGTTGTACTGTGGTGACTCTTGATAATGTATAGATTTCTCAAACCCTAAATACAAAATCTAATCCGTCTGTTGTGGCTTGCTGTACCTCTCTACCTCCTTAACTCTAAGGTCTTCTGCAAGGCTCCTAACACATAACATCAGTAGACATAGACTAGGTCCCAAGCATGTTTTTATTTGAAAGTAAGTTTGCATTGGTGATTCACACAGAGTTTTTAGAACTTTTGTGAAAAGCCCAGAATTGCACACTATAGGGAAGCAACGACTTCTTTAGAAATATTCCCATTATTATTCATGTTTATGAAACTAATCTTACTCCAGGAACTGAGAAACATCTCAGGTTATTTGGAAAGATACTTCCATCAGAAGAAAGAAAGTGAGGTTACCAATGGTAAGCCATACTTCTCAATTCTACTTCTTCCTTATGCTGTGAATACAAGTACCACAAGGCAGAGGATGCAAAATAATTTTGGTGTTAGGGCTCAGAACAAAAGAAATGTGCTCAAAACTTGTAGAGAAATTATAAATGGAAGTTTATTTTGTTTGCTTCTTTGTCTGGAAAGTTGTAATGTTTCTCAGCTTATCTTGATGAATAATGTTATATGGAAGTTAAGATTTGAAGTTCACGAAAAAAGATGTTGTCATCACTACCTGATGATTGCCATGTGAAACAAGAATCTAAACAACCTAGTTATGTTTCCTGTCTTCATAAAAATCTGCACAGTTATAGAAGAGATTTTCTTGGTTCTCACAGACTGTGACCTTTCCCATTAACTGAGCATGTGGATACAGCTTGACTTTTTTTGACAGATAAAAGCCTAACAAATGTTATGACTTGACAGAAGAGCTAATAGATCATGTGATCCTGCTCTGTCTACACATTAAATCCTTGCCTACTGTAGATCCTTTTCCAGAATTTTTTTCTTCAAGTACCTGTGCAGTATCATTCATTTCTCTCCTCAAGTAAAACACTGCAAAAAGCTTTTAAAATGTTCATAGATGACAGAGGATATCAGAAAACTAGAGTGATTAGTGATAAAATAAAATGAACCAGCCAGGAAACAGCGACTGCACACATCATTTGTAATACAGGATCACCTAGCTTCCAGGGTTATATAGACCCTTTTTAGGGATATAACTTTGCAACTCAAGGAATTGCTTATGGTGTATTCTGAGACATATTCAAGGATATTAAGCTTCAAAATAATGAGATCAACCTCTCTCAAACTGTAGTATATGCTTGTTTGAGAAATGAGGAGATTGCATCTCAGCCAAGTAGTTCAAAGAATTGTTTAAGTAGCTGGTATAGAGCAGACATTGAGAACCGACAAAATATTGTGGGAATTATTAGAAGATGGTTTTGGAATACATATTTTAAATAATACATTTGTTTTGTATACTGTTTATCAATGATGAATGGTCTCTAGAAAGTGATAACAGTGGTATAAGCAATATAACCTTAATACCATGCTGAGAATATAAGAATTTTACAGTGATTTTCTTCTTATGAAATATGATGCATAAAGTCCTGTGTAAATGTGGGGAATCACATAATGGAACTAAGTCATAAACAGCTTACTTGTGGAATAGACTAGAATATTTCAGTTGGAAAGGAACTAATCATCCAGTCCAATGGCCTGACTAATTCAGGGCTGACCAACAGTTTAAACATGTTGTTAAGAACATTGTCCAAATACTTCTTAAACATTGACAGGTTTGGAACATTGACCATCTCTCTAGGAAGTCTGTTTCAGCACTTATCCACTCTGTGGGTAGAGAAATGGTTCCTGGTACCCAGGTACCTCTGACACAGGTTTGAACCATTCCCACGAACTGAATTCAGGACCAGGTGACTCAATTTCTACTGGTATTATTATAAAAGACTGGGGGAAAAAACCCCAAACCTGCACTGAAGGCCTCTACTTTTTCTCCATGCATATTTGTTATATGACCATGCTCAACAAGTATTGGTCCAGTGTTTTCTCTAGACCCCTTTTGACATTAACAAACTTAAAAAGGCTCTTCTTGTTATCCCACCCAGCATTGGCCATGGCTCTGTAACTTCCTGTGAAGCCTGACATGACTTCCAGAGATGATGGCAGAATGACTGACATTAAATCTGCAGGTTTTTTTAACAACTATGTGAATATGTAGAAGCAAACGCAATTAGTAGTATGCAACCAATACTACACTGCAATGAAGGGAAAAGATCAATGTTGTTTGAGAAATTTACTCTGGAGAGGTAAAACAAATGAGTATGCTCATATTAAGGTTCATCTGGTAAAAGAGATGTGATTTTTCTTCTGAGAAAATATTTTAAAATGCATCAATGCAATTACTTCTATGTGGGCGTAATTATAAATACATCCTAATGGATATACTGCCACAGTATTAAAATGCACATATAACAGTTAAAATCATCCCTTCCAATGATGATAACTATATGCAAAAGCACATAGTCATAGGGAGATAATAGATAGGAAGATAATTATGATTCATATGAACATGGAATATCACTGTAATTACATATTGCACGATGCTGAAAGATAATTAGTCCAGCGAGAAATTTTAATATGGATTAAATGTGCTGAAAGAAGTACTTTGCCTCAAAAGTAGAGAATGAAGACTGGATGCTCTTTGCCCAAATCCCATTAATCTTCTGAAGATCCGTGGATATGTACCTCTGTCTTTCTAAAGCTCCTCTAAGAAACTCAGCCTAAATAGGTCTTGGGGTTTTAAGCAAAGGCAAAAGAGCAACATAGTTATAATCTGACACCCAGAACAGAGAATGAGTGATGAACATACACAAGTATAAAGAACTATTAGAGGATAAATTGAAGGAAAGAAATATTTAATCTGAAAAATAATTACTATTTCCAGATAGTGCTTGCTTATATGTGAGAGATAAGGAAGACTTATAATCTTTCACTCTATTAAAAATTCAATTCTAGTTGGAAAAAAAATCCCACTGTAGCAATAAAATGTCTTAAATACTGTAATAGGTCTTTCCTACCTCCAACTTTTCTAACAATTTTGTGACTAAATACTATTTTAGTTGTATTCATATGACAATTAGATAGAAAAATTAATTTAATTATTCATTGCCTCCCATGGCAGACAGGTTGGAGCTAGATGATCTTTAAGGTCTCTTCCAACTCAAATCATTCTGTAATTCTATGATTCTATGATTTCTGTGATTTTTAACTGTATAAATGAACTAGCATCATGTTGCATCTGTGGCAGGACACTCTGCCTAGAGCAGCCCAAACTGTGTGTTGTTTACAAGTTATCAATGATGGTTTGAGCAAGGAGGGTCTGTTGACCAGTGATAAGATAGAGCAAAAATGATCCCCTGTTCTAGTGTTGAAGAATGGTATGACCAGTTTGACCAAACTATCAGACCCACCTCCAGGATGTGCAAGACAGATCTTCCTGAGTGAGGCTGGAACCAGAAGTTTGTGCAGTCCCTGATACGAAGTGAGAGTTGGAAATGTTGAGCAGAAGAAGCCACAGCTGATAATGCCTTTTTCAGCAGGAAAGCATATTTTGCTGAATAAGCCTGACATCACATAATCCTGAAACATATATGACTAACATTCAATCATTATATTATAAAACACCACTGTTTCATGGTGAAGACTTCTAGCATACCTCTTGAATGTGTGTGAAAATATTTCCCTTGAGTGGGAAAGCGCTCAAGATTACTTCTTGAAGCCAAGCAAAAGAGTTTTATCCACAGTTGTTCATGCAGGGGAGTAATATCAATCACCACTTATTGTTTTGCTAGCTATAATTGCTTCAATATAATTAATATATTTGCTTCAATATTGCTTCAAAAGTATTGCATTATACTAGTAGTTACAACTACCCATACTTTTTAGTAAATAATTCTTATGAAGTTCTTTTGCCTAAACATTATCACTATTGTAACCAATTTAAATAAAAATGTAATTGTATTTATATAATAATATTTGATTTTTTCATCCTTAATCCTCTGGGACAAAGTTGTTTAAAGGTTCAATTGCACCAGTATAATCTTTTAAACATAAACCGCTGACTAAGTGTGGGGCTAAGATTTGATTCAGCCACACACAGACTCCTCTCTGAGAAGCAGTTTGGAAGGCAAAGGAGGCTTTTCTGCACCTTGTGACTCAACCAGAGGATTTCTCTAATAAATTTGTCTGAAGCTCCCATTCTGTCCATGAGAGCACCTACAGTTACAATATTATTAACTGAAGAGCATCCCAATCCAATATTGTTTTATACAAAGGTTAAATAATATGTTTCATTACTGTTATTCGTATGGTCAGAGCTTCTGCTGGTTTTGAAGTTAAGTTACAATTTTCATCATATATTCTGCTTATTTGCATGGTTAAAGCCAAGGTATAAACTTTCTGTCCCTGCTTCTAAACTGCATTTTTATGCACAAAAGTTTGATGAGCATCCACCAACTGCAGCGGGACAGAAATATGTAAAGGACAGACTATTTTAAGTGCCACAGAGATCAAGTTTTAAGTCTTGGAGTAGGCAAATTCAGACTTTTTAGCTCAATTTATAGCTTCACTCTTCTCCTTCTGAAGAACTGTGAGTATTATGGAATGCAGGAGAGCTGTCTTTGTACAACTCTCTTCTTGGTCCACAGTGTGTGTCAGTATGGGTTTCCTTTCCTTTTCTGTAGGAATAGATCAATGGACTGAAAAATGTGATTGCTGTAAGAATGTGTGCCACTACTGCTGGTGGTAAATGTAGTAATTTGGACAGTTGTACTTGTTCCAACTTGAACAGTAATTTGTTAACACAAATAAAGTTTCCGGATATCCTTATACCTGAATTAAAAAGCCTTTAGTTTATCAGTGGAATTATCACAAGAAGAATTATTTGCATGGACATGTTCCATATTCTTCTTGATTTTTTTTTAGAAACTCTAAGGAATTTTTTTTAATACATGGTATTGCATTGAATTGTTATATTGTATATCAAAAATATGTTCATATTACTCATGTTGTAGAACCCTTAAAATGAAACCTATGTTTATTTTTTTCATTTATATTTTCCTTTGTAAAAAATCTCATTTACTGACTGCATTAGATGCATGCCTAGATGCAGGCCTCTCTAGTAAGACAAAGTAATTACAAATAAACTTAGCCCGGCAACTAAGTCATATTTTCATTTGCTCTCTATCACTATCAGAGGTTAAGGCATTACTGGTAGGTCAAATAATTTTTTGTCCAGCTGTGCACTGTGAAGAACAACATAGAAACTCAACAAGCAATTTTCAGCCAACCTGAATGACATGTATCAAAGGATATATATTGTATGTTCCATGGAACACCTTTGGAATGCCCTTTAGGAAGGGTGTATACATTGTACGTTCCGTGTCTCAAACAACCACTTTTGCAAGGATGACAAGCAGAAGACTGTGTCTCAGAAATGTACGCAATTCCTCACAGAGTGCACTGATTCAGAGAGCCAAAGGGCAAAATGGAACTCCAGTTTTCATTAAATCTGATCATCTCTATCCTATATGCTGTGAGGCATGCCATAGGCCTTCCTAGAAATAGGGCAATGCTTAAAAATGTGTAAAGTCCAAACATTTAAAAAGATAACACAGTTATCAAATTTTTTGAGCTTTGAATAAATAAGAATCCATCAATTAGAAGTAATACCTTTTACTTTGTAAATTCTCCATTTAAACTAAACATTGTGAACATTTTTGTCCATGTCAAATCAGCAGAAAAAAATACAGGATTAAATACCTAATCAGTTTGCAAAACACTGTGTGTAAATGGCATTCCTACACAAAAAGTCAGTTTTGTTTTTTTTAATTTTTTTTCCTGATGTAAGGTCTCCTTGCTCCAGAAAGAAGAATTTTGTAACACAGGAGAGAAAGCTTTGGTGCTACTGTCAACTCTGATGAAAGAGAATAAGGGACTTCACCTTCAAAGCCAAGAGAGAAATGAATAGGTAGTGATAGCAAGGATAAATGAGAAGCCAATGCAGTCATACAAACACTCATCCTAAGAGGCCTGACAGAAGCTATTAGGATTCACCCCACAGTTCTCATTTTCACATTAGCAGGGTGAGTGAGCAACAAAGGCTATCGATGCAGCCTCTGGGCATGGGCTTCACCAGCAGCACATTGTGTGTTATGGATTACCATTGTGATGGCCCTGACGTGAATTCCGATAAAATACATTGCACAAAATAACTCAGGGTGCGTGTGTGTATGTGCATCTGCTCCCTTTATTATTCCCATATACTACCAATCTGCTGACAAGGATATCCCACAGCAATAAATGATTGTCAAATTAGATAATTTGATATTGCCTGTCCTCAATTTTAAATAACAATCCTACATCAATACTACAAGAAAATGCATGCAGATATGCAATTTTGGAGCCCAGCTTTCAGCATTTGGACAAGCTAAATCAGCAAAAAAACTACACCCTTTGCCCTTAATAAATATTCTAGCTGATATCTTGGCCTTCTCATGGGATGGGGGACTTAAGTAGCAACTGTCTTACTCAGCAAGATAGGAATCCAGAAAGGTAAGGCAAAACTCCAAAGAATTAAGTCATGGTAAAGACAAGATCTTAACCCCAATACCAGCTCAAGTTTTGGGGGATTTTTTGAGAGATGAAATGCAACTCATACACTAGTGAGAGATTCTCCTGAAGTGCTTTAACCCTGGTCCTTAAATCACACCGAGGAGGTTCAGATTAGATATTAGAAAAAAAAAAATCATTGAAAGAGTGGTTAGGCTTTGGAATAAGCTGTCCAGGGAGGTGGTGGAGTCACCTTCTCTGGAAGTGTTCAGGAGGTGTCTGGATGTAGCACTTGGGGACATGGTCATACCTGACAGCACTTTTAGACTACAGTACCAGATGACAAACTGACCTTAATTTCTGCCCTCAGGAAAATGCCATAGGAATAGTTTGCTTTCACTGAGCTTTCAGCTTCATTGTTGCCCTCAATTCTTTACTGTTGTCAGCAGCCCTGTTTAATTAGATGTCTAAACACAGTTCCACCTCATTTTTCAAACAATGTCAGCTATTTCCCCCATGGGAAGAATGGGAAACAAAAGGTAAACCACATGAGTTAAGAACAATTTAACAGCTGAAACTAAATATGCTACTAACAAATGTTCTACTAAAAAATACACTAGTAATAATATTGTACAGCCATTATTACTGTTATTTTTTTTTTAATTAATTAAAAGGAGAGAGGAATAAAACTCAACAGAAAGAAGTGAGAGACAATAAAGTTACTCACCACCTGCTGATTGAAGTCCTTCCTGGATAAGAATAATGAATGGTCCCTTCTGGGGACAGGAAACATTCAGATGTACAATCGGACCTACAAAATTTTCATAAGGGCCAGCAAAAGGAAATGCAATGTTTTGCACCTGAGGTATTAGGAACTGCATGGATAAAAATTAGCCCTGTAGATAAGGACCTGGTGTTCCCCTGGGACAGCATTTTATCACTGAGCCAAGCATGATACAAGTTAACTGCACATCAGTACTGGGCTGCAAGGATGAAGCCAGAATACTGAGGACAATTATTATCCCCCCCTTCTCAGCATTCAGCACCCACATTTTTCATTGATCATATGATCAAGGTCAAATTGTTTTAATTATTCTTCCTTCACTTAATAGTGAGGATAGTATCTCTGAAAGGTAATGAGTTTGTTGCCGTCTAGTTCTCTTCAAATAAGAGATCTGAGTATTTGCTAGACTGTACAAATGTTCTGATAACTTCAGTCCAACACTGCAAAAGGGAACTACATTTTTAAATTTAATTTTGTAGTAGCTCAGAAGCAGCAGTTAATTGGTTTGATTGACTAGGAATTCTAATGTTTGTCTGAGTATTAATGATTTACACAACAGAATCCTGTAAGTACTTTCTCTACTGGTAAAACATGCCTGATTGCTTGCATGCAGAAAATCAGTTATTTTGAGAAATTTATCAGCAACTGACAAAATGTAGATGCACTTTAGAAGTGTACAAAATAGGATTTTACAGTTAAAACTTCCACAGGTAACTCCTTCAATTAGAGGCAGATCCCGAACATTTGTGAAGGACAATGAGCATTTTTTAATTTGACTATTAAGGAATATTTTTGATTTACAGTAATTTATAGTAAAATTCAAGCAATTCAGTGGTGTTGGTGCCAACATTGAGTACTTGAGAAGAATCATCAAGAAATACAATTTCTTTTTACTTCTGGTTGTTGCTGTTGTTGTTGGTGGTTATTTTAACTTCTTTCCTTTCTACAGCAATATGTAAATAGCAGCAGAAAAAAAAAAGTGCAAAGAGTTATAATTAGAAGTCAAATGATATTTCTTTCAGTCTATTTATTCAGGGTCATGCACTTAAAATAGCCAAGTTTTTATTGGTGGTCCCAGAACTGGTTCACACCTTAGTAGGCAGCAAATGCATGATGAATGAGCTTTCAAACCACGAAATAAACAGCTGCAAACACCAAAATAAACAGGACAAAAGACCCAAATCCAACAAGGAAATAGCAAAACTATGTATCTCTTATTATCATCCTACAACTATAATCAATTTTATAGATGAGAAATATTTCAACATTATTGCAGTGGCAGCTTTAAAGGAAAATTTAGAACTAAGAATGACTACAAACTGCAGCAATAATCTTAATGAGATGATCACTCAGGAAGGAACATGGCAAGAAATCAAACAACAAGTTGCATGGTTTTATAAGCCTTTAACTATGGCAAATTAACTTATATTTCTTAACACTGTAATGGCAAGAGTATGAAGTAGCAAACACCCTTAATCAAAAAGCTACAGCGTTTCACAGTTAAAAAACATACAGGCATTATCTGTCATATTTTTTTTCAAAACATTTAGTCAATTATTCAAATACATTCATTTGTTTCACATCTTGTCACCATTCAGAAATGCATATGGCATTTACTGGTTCCCGAGGAAATCAGTAGGAAATGCATTAATTTCACTCTGTGATTTTCCAGTGACAAGAATAGCTCTTAATAACATAACTGAAAATTTGAAGATGCAAAATATTTTATGTACAGGATAAGTATTTAATAGACATGAGAGACATTGGTGTAAATGTTAACTGTATATGTTGCAGACTTAGAGTCTCAAATTGAAAACACTCAGTCTAATGTTTTTGTAGGAATTCTCTTTAAGAAGGAATGAATGAAGTAAGAACCCAAAAAGGAACAAAGAAAAGTGCACAATATACATACTTAGTGATAATTACAATAATGAATTCAATTTATCTTAAAAAGTTATCAGTAGGCTACTAAGTACAGCCATATCCACTTTCTTGTTATGAAGTGTTTGAGATGCTGTTCATTTACTCTTCATGGTATCTTGATTATACAGAACACATGTGGTGTCATGAATGAGCCCCTGTTAAAATGCCAATGGCAAAGAGCAGCTTAAAGCACTTTGTATGATCCAATAGATGAGAGTGTCCTACTCAGAACAGACCAAGTCTGCCAGCAAATAGATGTGTTTGGTGGAATATCTAACTTCTCCATCTTTCACCTATGACACAATTCCTCACAAGCTGTTCAGCTTACATTTAACCTGATAAACTCAAAATCTTCAAAATAGCAAAAGGTCACAAGGACACTGCTGGCTCATGCATGCTCGTTGTCCACCAGGACTTCCAGGTACTTCTATGCAGAGCTGCTTCCCAGCAGGTTGCCACCAGCCTGTACTGGTCCATGAGGTTAACCCTTCCCAGGTTCAGGACTCTGCATTTGCCTTTGATGAATTTTAAGCAGTTCTTTTTTGCCCATCTTCCACCCTGTTGAGGTCCTTCTGAAGGGCTGCACAGCACTCTGGGGTATTGACTAGTCCGCCCCACTTTGTGTTGTCACTGAACTTGCTGAGGACGCATCTTCTCCTTCATCCAGGTCATTGATCAACAGTTAAACAGTGCTGGGCCCAGTATTGATCCTTGGGGAACACCATTCCTTGGGGATTCCTCGGGGATCAGGCCTCCAACTAGACCCTGTGTCAATGATTATGACTCTTGTGGGATAGTTCTCAATCCACCTCACTCTCCACTCTTCTAATCCCCACTTACTGGGTTATACAAGGATGCTGTGAGAGACAGTGTCAAAAGCAACACACTAATAATACTTCTATGCTGAAATTTAAGGATGCATTTGAATTGGTACATTCTGCTTTGGTACATGTCTCAGAAGGTGGGACAGAATACAAACGGTTTAGAACAGATCCTTCTCTGGCATGTTTTTTCTTCACCACCTGTGTCATAGCAGACTTTTGAAAAATTGGTTCTGAGACACCAGAATTTACCCTGCAGAGAAAATGGAACTTTGTCTTCAAAGCACAGTTTTGAGTATAAAATATTAAAGATAGAGACTGGACATCAAAATAATCAAGTTCTGTTACCTTAAACTCTTGTGTGTGTGGGTATATAGATCATTATATCCTAAGGGAATGCTTGCTTGCCAGCCAAATTATTCCTAGTTTTTCAATATTATTTTCCCATCTAATAGAAAAATGGAACAAAAATGAATACTGAGTGGCAGTTTTCTGTGCAAATAGAACATGAGGCAGTGGTATTACTTGCCTGATGTGATTTGAAAGTCTTATCAAAACAGCAATTTTCTATCATATCTTATTAGTCTTGCACTATATTGCAATAGCTGGTATTCTTTAATATGATTTGATAGTCAGTAATGGGACGAGACTTTTCCTTTACCATAACAAACATCAGTGCAATACAATGGTGATATGACATGATGTAAAATTCCTGATAATGAATTTAACAGACTAACTGGCGACATTTGAAGTTTAGTTGAAGGTTAACTAAACCTTTACTTTTCCAAGATCATATTTATATTTTTCTCAAAGGCAAAAATAAAAATTATTTGGAGGAAGACAGCTGTTTTCCCCCTTCTGATTACTTTTGAAACCTATTTGGTGACATCACTGTTCTTTTTTTAAGAATTTTATTTTAGAGGAAAGGTGTGAGAAAAAATATTGGTCAAACTGACAATTGTGCAAAGGATTGTGTATTCTTGGCAATGCAAGTACTATTTAGACAACATATGTATAAATAGGAACATCTTAAAGATAATTTCTCCAGCATAGAGTGTATTTATTAGTGGTATTCTTCAACTCCAAGTGGAACCCAAATTTTTCACAGAACAATTCTATAATATTTGGTTTTGTTTGGCTATCAAATTCTAGAAGAACAAATATTAGAACAAAGCAAACAAAAAAGCAAGCATCTGACCACAAAAAAAAATTCTTTACAGCAGAATTTTTGCTCTAGTTGTATGATTTCTTACTACTGTATTTTTGTTATTATTACCCAACTGCCCAAATTTAAGAGTTATCATGGCATAGAATTCTCTAATGCATACCAATTACTACACCTACATTATTAAAAAAGAGAGAGTGTTGCACAGCAATCTTGATTAAGCTTTTCCTTACCTTTGAGCATTTGCTTTTGCAGCCTTTTGAGAATTTCTCTAAATAAGGCTCCTTTTGTGTGTTTATAATGTAAAATTAGTGACAAATTTTCTCACAGTGTAAGAACCTTTTATGGGATACACATATATCTCAGTAACACTGCAGAAAGAAGTGAATACTTTACATTTTATTTTCATTGCTTTTGATTCTAGAAATAATAATTTTATCATTTAATGCTTGTAATAGCAATTTGTATAGGATTTTCTGAGACAAAAACTGTGAGCCAGTTTTTACTGGTTAATTATCCAGTTACTTATCCACGGGATTCAAGACTGCATTTTCACTTTCAGAACCTGACATTAATTTTCTTAAATTAAAACTAATTTAATGACTGTGATCATTTATTTGGTTCACAAGTACCATGAGCTGATCAGAGAATTCAGGATGGCATTAATAATTAATTTGACTATCACTTAAATAAAGCCATTATCAAACACCATCCACTTCCAAACAGGCAGATAAGGATAATAAGAAATTATAATTTCACCTAAGTAGGGAAAAAAGAAATTGTATATAACAGGAAAAAAGTTGATAGAAATATTACAATGCAACAGGTTAAATAAACCACAAGATAACTTCTTGCACATTGATGTTTGAATATTTGCATTATTTTTGCATTATTTTTGCATTATTTTTACTCTTTATTTGTACTTGTATGATTATGCACAACAGCGTTTTTCTGAGGCAAACGTAAGTGGAAAATATAACTAGAAAGTTGAATGAACCAAGCAAATTTCAAACAATTTCAGGAATCTACTGATGCCTGACACCAAATACTTAGTATCCGAAGCCTCAACTTGAAGAATGAGATTGTTCTGAACCACCCAGTATTGGATCTAGCTCAGGTTTATGCAGATTAAGCCACTTGCATGGAATCAACACCACAGCTATAGCCCTCATTATTATTTGGCCCATGGAAGAGCACTGGGAACTCAATCTATTGAACTGCTGCTGAGGAGGAGCAATTGGTTAGGCTATTCTCTCTGAATTAATGGTTAGAGTTGGAAACAGAGAGAGGAGAAATAAGACTACTTCTGGAAGGGAAGGCAGTATGAGGAAAGGCAAACCGAAGCAAAAAAGGAGAAAAGAAGATCAGAGAAAGAGAAAAAAAGTTGTATCCACTTTTAAAAAGTTGAATAAACAGTGTGCTCTCAAGTTGCTTTTGGAGAACAGTACCTAAAGTAACAGCTAGACATCTAGTGTCTCAGACACGAGGTGCTGCTGTAATCCTAACCCATAAATCGTTTTCAAAATCCCACTAGGCACTCATCTTCATCTTTAGCTGCCTACAAATCTTTAACACAGCAGTTTCAGCCTCTTTTAATTGCTCCACTGAGTTTCCTACCTCACAACCATGGAGACAAAATAAATGTATGTAGGTTTTGAAGCAATCTGATACCTGGTAATGAGGTAAGAAGGAGCACAGCAATATCACTAATGGACAGACTAAAGATAGCTTTATTAACAGCTCAAATGAAGGTTCCTGCTATAGACCACCAGTATCTTTAATCTCTCAGTGCTGCCAGAAATACCAATAGCCCTTTTGATCTTCTAGTGTATTCTTAAGTGTAGTTATTGCCTAATTAATACTGATGAAGAAAAGTTTAATTTGAAACAGGAGGTTTTGTGTGAAGGATATAGCCCAAAGGAATTAGCTCTTCGGGATTTATCTGACAGAAGATTTATCTTATTTAGCTTCTAAATGTTTCCTGAAGGGTTTAATTGTACTCTATTCTTATATAAAACATACTAAAATATATTTTCCCTCCTAAAATACAGTTTTGACATGAACTATATTGAAAGGGAAAAAAAAGCAAAAAAAGCAAAATGGCTTTCAAAAGTCTCTGACCAAATTTATTAATACTGAAAAATGCTGTAGAACTGGAACACAAAACCAGCAGGTCACAAAAAGCTTGAAAAGTATGTTTTAGCTCAAGTAAAATTTGAAACATCTCAAAAGCCAGCCACAGAAACAGGAAATGGTAGGTGAAATATGAAACCTGAGAGAAATCAAACCATATACTCTTCCTAGACATGAGCTCCCACACTTCATCCCCACCAGAGTCTTGAGCTTGTGGCAAATACTGAGTGTTGGGAGGAAAGAGTTAAAAGCAGAACAGTGACAAGGAAAGTAAATTCACTTAAGTGACCTTGCAGCTGGGAATGCCAAGGTCTGGAGAATAATGGTGTGGGAAACTCCTATCTACTGCTGTTTATCCTCTGTCTGTTTTGAGAAGTAGAATTTCTGCATAGAGATAATGTAAGTGTTTTGTGAGACTTGGAGGCACTCTCACGGAAAAAACTTGAGCTCCCTGTTTTGGGAGAGAGATCAAAGCTCAGAAGTAATAAAAAGCCCAGAGATCACAGCATGGTAGTAAACTCCATGTGGACAGGCCTGTGATAAATCGGTGCAAACATCAGGCCTGCTGCCTGCTAGCATTGAGTAAGCTGGGTGCTGTTTCGGGATCCTCTGCTTAGCAAGGTAATTAGCTAAGCTAATTTACTCTGTGCATTTCAGCTGTGGGTTTGTGGTTGTTCTGGCTGCCTGCCTCTGTCAATTCACACACCAAAGCATCCTAGGCTGTGGGCAGAGTGTGTCTCTTTAGCTGAACATGAAAACAAGTCTGGTGCAGATTCATCCCTCAGTCTTTCCCAAAGAAAACCAGAGTAGAGTGAGGGTTTCCAGGAAAGTGTTTTCATAGACCCTGAAATCTCCTGAAGAAAGGCGTAGTACTGAGTTGGTGGGAAGACTGCTGACCTTCCAAGAGTAAAACAAGTTCCTTTACTGGATTAGCTGAAAATACGGAAGATATGAGGACTCAAGCCTAACTGACCCTGAAAAGATCCAAACACCTCTCTCCTACCTTCTGAGAGTCTTTCCAAGACACCCATCTATAGAACGGTCTTGGTGAGAGTCTAAGAGAATGATGATACTTTGTGTTCTTCAGACTGATGTAGGGTCAGTCTGCAGCCAAGAATCTGAAACTAATATGTCCAGACGTAAAAGAAGCAGAGAAGATCAGATATTCTCCATAGTTTCTGGTTTCTGGGTTGTTTTTTTTTGTTTTTTTTCAAATCACCTCCATGCAGGAAGAGTCCAAGGAGCACAGAATGGCAGAATGCCAGAACTCCTGCTGCTAGCTTTGTGTTCTAGCCTGTGACATGCAGAACAACAGCTTCTCCTTGTAGCTCCACAAATATATCTTCCAAAGTTAAGTAGATTTTGTTCAGTATTTCATCCTAGTCTTAATAACAAATAATTTCCTTTCCCTTTTCTCTTTCATATCCCCTTTTTCCTTTTTTATTATTTTTATTTTCCTTTTCCTTTTTCCTGTTTTTTTTCTTTTTATTTTTTTTTTCTAATTTGAATTAGAATTTTCCTCCATATTTTCACTAGATGCTTGTCTGACGCGGCTCACCTTTTCCACCCGAGCTCGGCTCGCCCAGCTAGCTCTCCAGGCGAGACCGGCGCCGAGAGTGGGCCGCCTCCCGGATGGCAGAGAACCAGGAGTGCGGCTGGGGCTGAGAGCCCTCTTGGCTGACAGCGCGTCCGGGGAAGAATAAAGGATCAGGGGGAGTCCNCAGAGTGTCAGACTACAGAGGTTTAAAACAATTGTAAAAGTAATGTACATTTACAGCAAGTCATATATCTGTTTCAAATAAAAGTTTTTCCTATCTAGGAAAAAAAAGGATATTTAAAGAAAGAGTTCTGCCCTTTTTCCTGCTTTAAACACATAAATTGCTAGGAAACTCCTGAAGTAAGGAAACCAGATTTCATCTTTAGAAATGCCTTATGGAATATTTTAAGATTACAAAGTAAATGAGGAAAGATTTCACACAGTATTTCAAGGCCAGTAATATGATGAAAGACCTTGCTGCAATATTTCATGTAAGTATCCTGGCTTTGGCCAGAACAGAATCAAACTTTTCATGGTGGCCATGAGGAGGTGGAGCCTGGAGCCCAGTGGGCAAGTCTAGTTTGTTAGTCTACACCACTTGAGTCACCACTGGGGGTGGAAATAAGGGAATTTTGCTTCACATGGAGAAAAATCGTTGTAGAGGAGGAAACCCATCTCCTGCTGCTCATTGTCACTTGGGGTCCTTGGTCAGTGGTCAGCATTTTGCATGTAAATCACCATCTTTTCTGCACTTTTGTTATTAACATTGCTACGCAATGTTTGTTTTTCTTATCTCATTGCTGTTTCAAATACATTCTTCTTATCTAAACCCGTAATATCTGTGTTTTGTCTCTCTTTGGGGGGTGGGGGGGAAGGGAGGAGAGGGGAATGGCTTGTAGTATTCTTTTTAGTGGCAGTACTAAACTGAAAAATACTATTCCTAAACTGAAACAGTTGGCCAGAGGACCTCATTACATACTTCCCTTACCACCACCAAATCATCAAGCCTTTCATGTAAAATCTCAAGGAAAAAGAAAAAACAATGTTACCTTGTTTCTGATTTACTGTACTGATGCCATAAATATGCAGTTTGCAGCTTCCTTTGTAACTAGAATTGTACAAGTAGCAGAACTTTTTTTAGGCAGAAAATTAAGAGATGCCTTTGCAATTCTCCCCATCTCTGCAGTAGATCAAGATTGTCTCCGTTAAAAATAATGCTAATGTGATTTGCAAATATGACTTTCTAAAAGTTCTTCTCAATCTTCTTTGCACAGAAATAAATCTCAGTAGGGTGTAGAACAAAGCACTTAACCCTTTTTGGTGGACACTCATCATTTCAAAAGTAATTCTCAAAGGATAAGAATTTTCTTCCAAGGTGAGGTTCGTTTCTGAGAACAAAATATTTAGAAAATATATAACTTAACTATTCTCTATACTATTTAAGTCTCCAGTATTGGAAACTTGCAAGAACTGCTTATATTTTTATCTTTTGTTGATGCCACTGTCACGATTTCCATTCTTTATTTCTCTTTCTCTCTTCTTTCTTTTGCTCTGATTTTTAAAAGCCAACCTCTGCCAAAAGACTAAGCATAAAGATCTGCCCTCAAAGACACAAAGAATATCTCGAAACCTGGTGGACTTGGTCTTGGACATAATCTGAAAGATAATGTAATAAGTACAGTAAAATGGAAAATTTGTATAATTATTCATAATCAAGTTTTTTGGAAACCTCGTTACAGATGAAGCACAACTATTTGTCTTAATGAAAGCTTTACCAAGTTGAACTGAGTCAACTATAACTAGGCTAAACTAAATCTACTACTTCAAACTAGTAAGCAAAATATGGACTCTGCATACATGTAGACATGTATGAATATATAAATTAGTATAACAATGAATGCTTATGTATAAATCCCCCTTAGAACTTTGCTGATATAAGTACATTTATGATTCACTTTCCAGACCACAGAAAATAATGTAAACATATAAATGTTATAAAAATAATACCTCTACATCTTCAGCAGCGGTCAGCTATATCTGGCAAAGCTGAGATTTGTTAAATTGCAGATTAGTTTTCCAAAAAAGGAAGGAAATTAATCTTGAAATATGCAAAAGGAAAAAGAAAACAGAGTTGGAAAACAGACTATACAATTTGTCATAGGATTCAAATAGATGATCCAACTGCAGCTGTTCCAAAGATTTGGAACTTTTCTATAATTTTTAGTCAAAAATGGGATGTTCTCAAACATGAATATTTCTTTGAAAGTGCATTACGGTTAAAGTATTGTGCATGTTTTCAAGCTGTGTACCTCCAAGAAGTCAAATATGTGATGATTCCAAAAAGGTATTTCTACCCTATCTTATATATCCCAGTAAGGGTCTCTACATTGTTGCACCTTTTAAATTATTTTACTATGGCTTATTTTGCTTTAAAGAATCTTCAGATGTTCTTTGTTTTCTTCCTGATATGGTATGATTTTTCTTTTGAAATTCGCAATGTTTCACTCTCTGGAACATTCAACAATCACCTCCAGATACACTTACTCTTTTTTATTCCTAACACATTGAAATATATTGTTCACAGACTGCTAGAGCCTTCCAGTGTGAGTGGCGCACATTCAGTGCCTACAGAAATCAAATACAGTGTTCAGCTCTCATTTCTTGTGTTTACCATTCCCAGGTCTCAGACTAGAACAAAATTTTCTGGCATACAGAATATTTGAGATGATCAAAAAGTTCTCAGAAAATTCTTGCGAGGAATTAAAAGGAAACTGTCCTTTAACTGACCTTTAATTTTGACTGTAAAAGAACAGTGCTAAAACATCTGCAGAAGAATGGTGCCATGATCTGAAATAAAAACCTGTGACTGTGTAATTACACAGTCATGGAGAAAACAATTTGCAAATACCAAAGAGAAGATCATGTATGAGGCTGCTGATCAATATTTTGTTCCAGCCTACAAGAATGGCAATGTTCTGTTGTCCTTTTATAAGGTTAGACCCAAAGTGTTTTTATCTCTATGTGTGCTCCATTGAGGTGAGTTTAAACAGTCATTTTGAAGAGTTATCCTTTGTTGTGTGACAGTGATGGAAAACATATATTTTCCAATGAAGACAATTGGAAAACAAGACATTAACTCTGGGAAACTGAAATCTGAAAACTGTTTAATTAATGATTGAATTTATTTATTACTTCTCTTCACGTTCACTTATTTTGTGGATCCCAGAAACAAAACTATAAAAAACCACTTTATGTTTTTAATACAAGTTGTACTATAAATTTAGAACTGTCACTTTTAGAAAACAGGGAAATAGAAAAATATTTTAAAAGCTTTTTTATTTCTCTTTTCAGTGTTTCAGTTCAAGTAGAGAATATCATGGAATCCTCAGAAGCACATACTTGAGACATTAGTTTTTTTAGAAAACATGTGACAATATCCATAGCACTTACTTTGTTATTTATGGCAGTCTCTGCAGCTAGTATTTAACAGAATGCAGCAATGTGCTCTTGAAAGAAAGGCAGACTCATTTATTATCACTCCTAAAGTAGTGTTCTCTTAACTTTTGTTAGAAGTATTTAAATTTCAAGGATTACCAAGTTGCAGAGGAATGCAAAATGAAGTTGCAAAAGCTTTCTCTGAACAGATCGTTACCCACTTATGCAAACACAGTTCAGGAGTAGGAGAAGGTGGTTGCTAAACCTTTATGTTTCCAAATAGGCAGATTGAATGCAAAGGGTTCAAATACTCATTGCTCAAATAGAGCGCTGCCTGCTCCCATACATGTACTGTGTACCTTCCTTTCGATACTATTTACCTTTTCCTCTGCAGCATTCTTAGTCTTCTGAAAAAGAAGAAACACAACCCAGTTAACTGTCATGTTCAAAGTGCATGACATTACATAACAAGGAAACCAAAGAAGATTGTGTGTGTGTGTGTGTGCGCGCGCGCACACATGCTCAAAGAGCCCTCTAGTTCAGAGACTGTAAAGTAAACTTTTTTTTCAAATAATGACTTAGCACAATAGGCACTGAGGGACCTACTTTGAGCTGGAATTGCTTCCCTATAGAGTTAGGTGTGCTAGTGCATATTTCATTCTGATCTCCCCTTGCAACTAATTCACACATATATGGTACAAGTACTTGGTGTCTGTTGGTTTGGGTGAAGTTCCCCCTCTCCTGACAGAAAAGAATGATGGACACACACTATAATTGGTACAGGCTTTTTGCTAAAGATTCTGCAAAAGCAGAACTGAGCCACAAGAGAAAGTCAGCCACATGTGTTTTAAGGCAGGTTATTAATGTTAAACATAAGCTTTTTTTTTTTCCCCCAGTGGCTGAGACCAGGGCAGATTTTGAAAATGCACAATCTCTATTTTTAGACTCCAAATGTACAATAACAGGCTGGATTACTGAAAGAATTCTGATTAAACGTATAAATAGCTTCCTCCTATATTCCTGTGCAAATGTCAATTTGTATTACAGACAGTAAGAGAGGAGGAGTCTTTCTGGCAGCTATATAGTTAATGTATTTTTAAACACTCTGTTTCAGGGATTATTTTTTAAAGCAATTCAAAGTTTTTCTAAAATTATCTGATTACTGTGGACGAAAGAAACAGAATCATTTGCATTCATATAGGGATGCCTTTCTTATGCTGGCACCATTTATTTCTTGCAGTAAAGCATTACAAACTGACTACTGTGATTTTTTTCCCAGAAACTTAAATCCAGAATTGTAGATAGAGCTCTACTGGGGATTATCAGGGGGATGGATGTGTCTGGCATGAGTGTTATTCTGGGTTTGGCTTCATTAAATGAGCCATTACCAGGAAAGACAAGTTGTTGTACACTTTTATTTCTTTCTACCTTTTTCTCTATCAAATCAATAATACTGTTTTGTAACTTTGGCTATAGCACTGGTTCTAAATCTATTTCATGCCTGTTGGAACGAGTTCATTAGCTTTTAAAATGACAGGGAGGAAAAGTGCTCTTGAGGTGTAGAAGTGGACTTCTGTTGTTATAGAAATGTCAGTATCTTCTATTCTATGTGTAAAATATATAATAATACATAAATAAAAGTAAATAAAGAAAACAGTCATTCTATTATATAACATTATTAAAAGTCCTCATATTTAGAAACAAAATAAAATAAACAAAACAAACAAAACAAACCAGCAAACTATGGCTAGGTTTTAGAGAGTGACAAGATTACTGTCTATGGAGGGGGTTATTTTCAGAAATCTCTCATTTTTCTGGTAATTTCTTATCATATTCCTAATTGTTATGCCATAGGTCATAATCAAGTAATTTGGACCCATGGGAAGAGGTCTTTAATGTCTATCATATACCACAAAAATGCCCCCACTTAAATGAATATGGTTTCCCATTTTCCTTAGCACTTACGCTGGAGATTTTCAAAGATATCCTTTGTGGGTGGTTAAAGAAAAACCGTGACTTTACTCTTCTGATCACTAACAGTGTCTTGAAGAACTGACTCTCCCACCACGTGACAGAGGAGAGAACATGCTTTCTCTCTACCTCATGCCACAGCAGACTTCTCTAATACACTGACTGATAATATCAGCAGTATTAGCAGGATTTACTTAATGAATAATCTAAAATAATATTCAAAATTTTTTCAGCAAAACACAGCCTGAAATTTGACTATTATAAAAGAATAGTTTTTACTGCAACCCTTCTTACCACTCCTTCAAAGAATTGGAAAGAAAGCATTTTACTACAATAGAAAATGTTTAAAAAAGCCACCTTTTTTTTCCCCAATTGCTTGACAAAATATTCTTACTATTTCCCAAGTATAAAATATCTCATTTAGACCTGATATGCAGAACAATACAATAAAATATAATTTTAACTCTATAGAAATAAATGAATGTCATAGAAACATTCATACCAGTCTTATTTAGACAAAGTGTTTGAAACATTTTCTGTAATATCAGTGTGACAGCGAGTTCTACCTTAATACTGCAAAAAAAGTACAGCATCTCAATAAAATGTGAATGGATTTTTCCAAACTTCTTCATGTGGAAGATTAAGTTTTGCTGGTACTTTGAACTGTCAGACAATAGAGATTTGCTTTTTCAGATTCTTTGGATCTGATATTCTTCGCCACTATTTTATCAATACATTTGTCACATCTGACAGTAGGGTGCCTGTGAAACTGATATTCCTTGTGTTTCACGGGATTCCTTACTCATTAGTTTATCAGAAGTAAGTAATTTGCAACAAAAGAAAATTGTGCGCTAATTTTTTTATAGTACATGTGCCATCTTAATAATAAGTAAAAATTATTTTAAAACTAAAAGCTTTCTTATTTTTTAAAAGTTAAAAACTTTGCTTGTAGATAATTAGTGGGAATCTCATCTATTCGGATTGCATATTTCACCTTCACACACTTTACAGCATTTCTGAAACGAACTGTTGTTGTATATTTATACTCATTTTTCCAGAGATTAAACAATTAAAGCAAAGGTATGAAAGATAGCAGCTTTCAGCTTTTGTTTTTCTTTTTGCTTGAAGCAACTTTCTTGATTACGTCATTTCTGCTGTAGTCTCTGCAACAGCAAAGTCAGTTAGAAGAGGAATATCTCACCTCAACATCTAAGAATGGGCTTTGAACTGAAGAACCTTTAGAGTGCACTGGGCCAATAAAGATATATATACAAACTTGCCACACCTATAAGTACTTTATAATTGTTCACTATATGTTGATAGCACTGTAGAAGCTAATTCCTTTTTTGTTTCGTTTTTTTTTTCCATATCTCAATTATTTCTCTTTCCACAATACATTTAAATTATGTTTGAAAGCTTGGAGATCATTGCAAAAAGAGAAGCACCTCCCTCCATCATGAGAAAGTTGATAGCACATTAAGGGAAAAAATGCCATTTGTTTTGAAGCAGTATTTAATTAGACCCAGTAAGAAATCCCAGTTTTTACTCACAGACATATACACATGTAATTATATCTTACATTAGACCACACAGAGCATACACATACACATACATACTCTTGATACACCATGTTCAAAATGACACAAAAAAGCTTCTAAAAACTGCTATTAGACGCCTTATAGTATTTCTTGACTTTTATCTACTCAAGGTTTGGATTCAAGAGGAAAGTCCCCCTGAAGAAGAAACTCCTCTCAGCCAAACACTCTTAACATATATCCTTGAACATGAGAGATCAGAAGGCCAAGTGCTCCCTAAGATTCGTTATTTTCTGTTTATTTCAATGAATTATTCAATTCAAATTAAATTATGTCCTTTACACTACAATACAGTGACAGTGAGATTTGTACCTTTATGAATAATTAGGATCATCAGGAAAAACATGGAAATAGTTTGGAGTATAAAAACGTCACGACAGAAATATTCTAGTTGAATGAAATGCTGATGAATGTTTTGTGGGGAAAGAAGGATTATTTCCTGTAGCATTTTGAATTTATGCTGAGGTTTTCCTACTTAACAAGAGCTTTGAAATTGCAGTAATTGCATATCATTTTCAAGTGAAGAAGTGAATTCTGTTGTTACATTCCTTGTTTACATTTGCGAACATTATATCATACCATCTGGTAAGGATTCTGAATTTAATGTAATTCAGAGGGAGTTTCCTTGGTCTTTGACAAATAGTATGCAGTGAAATCTATTTTAAAAAAAGATAGAAAAGAGGAATTGTAGGGTGTGGAGAGCTTGACTGAGACAGAAATTCAGTGAAGGGAAAATTCAATGGACCTCATGGAGCATAACAATTCTGTTACAATATTCAACTTTTCCATCTGTTAGCACGTGTGTTTCACTGCAGTTTGTTTGTACCCATCATTTTACCAGTGATCATACATTCTAATATCAAAAAGTCATGCAAGCATAAAAGCTTCCATTTTGATAGTATTCAATGGAATATGTCATCTTGTAAGATGTTCAAATAGTAGTGTGAAATTAAGAAAACTCATAATGAGTGTAGGTAATTAAATGGAGTAAAGCAACGTATTTTCTCAGCATATACAGCAATATAACTTAGTATTAGGCAGCAGAGATTTGATGTAAATATTATTTTTAGCATTATTATATTTTAATTATTCTTCTTATTGCAATCTCTATATGCCCTTCAGGAATGATGAAAGGTTTGACTTTTGAGACTGATTATGGTACTATCCTAATAAAACTAGAAAGTGCTTCAGGGAGCTTTAAACCTAGGCATAAAACCAGAAGAATTGAAAGAGATTAAAAGCAATGCATAATATGTAGCAGCTTCATGGATTATATTTTCTGTAGGCTATCAATTTAATTGTTTTCAAATATACCTATGATGGAGCACATGAGTGAAAGAATGAAGATGTGGGATGAGAAATCTGCTGAGGAGGTGAAAGAAGACTGGAGTCTAGGCTGACTGAGGGGGAAAGTTAATCTCCCAGTGATGAAGGCGAGATGATAGAGTAGGAGTAGGCTGTGAAACTGAAACAGGTAACAGAGAGAGTTGGCACATTTATAAACCAAGAGAAAGATCTGCAAAGCAATATTTTGAAAGGAAATGAAAGGAACAAGGCTGCATTTTTTAGAACAGTAAATTTGAGTAAGACATGGCAAGATGGTTCAAATTCTAGTGAAATTTCTGGAGATTTGATCCCTTTATCAAGTCTTAAATTATCATATTTGAATGGCATTTTAAGCTAAGGGAGTACTCATACAATCTAACTATAGTAATTTTTAGGATTTTTTTAGGGATTTTCAAAATTCTTATCTGAGGAATAATTTAGATATGTAAGCAGATGTTCATGTGTTTCTTATACAGTTTTTATCTGTGTCCACAGGTTATTCATGATATTACAGTAAGCCTAGTTGCCTTCTAGTGCTGTAATGGTGCTACATTAACATGCTACATGTAACAGGCTACTCTCTGTTCCTTGTTTAGGGAAACAAAATCTCTAGCTTGAGGAAGATGGGTGGCAATAGCTGGGTCTGTTGGATTTCTCTGCATGTTACCACAGATGTGCTTTAAAAACATGAGACCCAAAAAAATAAGTTTATAAGACAAAAAACAAAGAATTATTTTTTAGTTTTGGTTTAATTTAATTTAATTTCCTGGCCAATGCACCAATAATGTTATAGTTTTGATTTGCCAATTTAAATATACTAATTTTTCTGTTGTGAGACAGAACCAGGAGCAAAAGCAAGGCAGGCCTAAAACATAAAAGGGTATAAAAAGAAATTTATTAACTGCACAAAGAAAGAAAAAAAAAACTAATTCAGAATAAGATCTTCAGACCACTCCCTCCTCCCCTCTCCCAACCTTCATAACAACAAAACAAACATACAAAAAAAATACTTCAGTCAGTTCCCAACTTAAATAGTCCTTTTCAATTCACTTCAGAGAGAGAAGTTTCCTCTTGTCAGGCCATAGGGACTTCTCCACAAGGAGGGAGAAAACCAGTTCACTCGTGGCTTCACTTTCATGATTCTCATCCGCCCAGGAAAAAAAATTGCAAGCCGTGAAGCTCCTCCCATCTTCACAGCCTTTCCAGAGCTGTGCTTGTGGGCCATGTTAAACTCATGGGTTATTACTTTTAAGAATGAACTGTTCCAAAGCAAAAGTTCTCTTCATCTCTTTTCTCGCTGTTCATGCTTCATCCTCAGAAAACCGAGATCCCCTTCTTTCCTCGGGGCAAAAGATTCTCAACACAGGTGCTTTGGGTCAAATGATCTATCAAATGGAGCACTCCAACCCCCCCATGTCTTTTCTCCACAGTTTACAGGAATTTTCAGTGCAATATCAGTTCATCCCTACAACTTTACAAAAAGATTTTCAGCCATCTTCACAGCATCTTCTCATTCTTCTTCCATCTAAAGAAACTTAGCTCTTCTATTCTTTTTTCTTCTAACTCAGGGGAGAATTGAAAGGTCTGCAAGTCTTACCTGATAATTGAAAGAGTTAAGATTTTACATGGGGAATGGAAGGCTGCAATGCTGGAGCTGTGCCAGGATCTCAGGAGACTCAGGCCGTAATGGAAAGGGGGAGGAGGGGGAATGGCTGCGACTTCACTCAGCTTCCCTGAGTCTCAGCTACAGCACCCACTGTTGATGGCCACTCTTCCTCCCTGCTGGGATATGCCAGCTCTCCAGACAGGGGGCCCAGCCCTGCCCCCTGCCAGGCCCACAGGCCTGCAGTGGAGCCAGGCCAGGGCCCTGTTACCTGCACTGCTGCCAGAAGAGAATGAGAGATTTTTTCCGGGTTGCCGCCTTCAAAATGTGTGTTCACGGAGTAAACTAACTTTCCCCAATTGGTTCCTCAGGCTGTCAATAACCAAACCAGCCTCCAATTGGTCCCATCAACTCACAGAGGAAGTTCTCATAGAGAAAAGCCTCTCTGACTCTGCCCTGCCCTAGGTGTAACCAGGACAATAATGCAAATATCTTCTAACTACCTCAACTCAGGAAAATGAACTCAGTAACTGAAAACTGTGCCTTTTGGCTTCTCAGAACTGAGCAGTAGTGCTTGAGAGAGTCACAGACCTGTGGAAGAGCTTATGGTATGCTCTGTTTTAACATAAATAATTCAGAATGTCAATATGGATAAAGTTAAGCTTGGAACGCTTGAGGGTTTTTTGGGAAATTTGATTATTTGGAACCATCTGTGTCCATATGTGTCTTCATGTTACTGTGGAAATGCTACTTGAACAAAAAGCCCTAAATTGGTTTGTGTTTGGTTTCTTCTAGTTTGGCAAGAAAATGGTGCTCCTGTGTAAATGTAGTGGTTTTCCTGCCAGAGTGCACAGAGTTTTGGCATTGGTACATCAGTCACACGAAGAGCTGAGCTAGTGATGGCCTCAAAAAGCAATTTTCTATTAATACTGAGAAATTGTCATCTGTTCATTAAATTTTTAATAGCGAGTAGAAACCAAAATGTTTTCAGGAGGCTATAGAAAGTTCTGGCATTACACTGATTCTTTCTAACATATTATTATTGGAATAAAGCAGTAAAAAAAGCAATATTAAAAGTATTCATTGTTATTGTCATTTCCATAGGACTGCATAATTTAAATCCAATACATGATGAATAAGATGGTTGAATCTTTAATACTAAAGAAAAGCAAGGTAAAAACATAAAATAAACTAAATAAAATTAATGAGGCAACCATTTTGCAAAAATCTTCAAGTGGAAATGTAAGCTTGCATGAAGGAAAAGTCATCTGTTTTATATCTAGAAAAACAGTTTTCTGTAGGAAAAAGCTTCTATCTTAGCTAAGAGATTAAAAACATGACATTATAAAATGGAAAGGTTTTGGTCAGTCATAGCTGTGGTGTTTGCACATAGTGTGAGTTTTAACGACATTTTAGCATTTATTATCATACTTAGGTTCCCATACATCAGGCTTCAGGTTTCAGAACTTTGATTTATTTCAGAGTGTAAGGCTTCATTCATTCAGAAATATTGCTAAGTTTGAGAGGAAATAGCAATGAATTTGATTGCTGACTCAAGCTGCATAACGTTACTATTTCTGATTAGGAAGCATGGACATACAAATAAAAACATACATCAAAAACAAACAAACAAAAACCCAACAAAACAAGCAAAAAACCAACCAAAGGATAAAACCCAACCCACGGTTGCTCAGGGAACTGTCCTTGAAATATTTGCTTTCCTTCCTTTTCGTAGTCCTGCTGGCAGTGTGGCTATATCTTGTCATTATTTCTTTTTTATTTTCTTGTCAATGCATATAAACATTTGGATTAGCAGACTGGAAGTAGCTTAAAAATATGAAGAAAGTGGCTCACAGTAATTTGATTCGTTCTTTTAAGAGGAAAAGAAGCTCCACATAAAATGAAATTCTATCCTTTCTGTCTAATTCCTAGTTTTCTAAAATGAATTCTGAAGCAGCTGTGAGCTTTAGAATACTTGACCATATAGTTACTGTGGGCAAACTGTCACCCAGTGTTTTGCAGGCTCTAGACTTTACACTGTCAATGAAAAATAAACCACTAGATTCCCTCACTAATTTCTGTGAGACATAAACTATTTATTTTGTTTATCTTTGGAAAACATGACTAAAGTGTTGGGCAGAGTGGAAAAGAGGGGAGACAGAATGATGATGTAGACAGGACCTGTGAGCCATGAATATAGCTTAGTACCAAGATTCCATGGTCTTAAATTTCAAAGATTTACCTCGTTTCATCAGACGGAAAGAGTTAAAACTTCATCTCTTTCCACCCAGTTTTCTTGCAATACATCTTTCCAGTGTTGTCTTAAGAAGGAAAGTCTAACTTCAGATAAAGATTTGAAGGAAGATTTGTTTTCAGTTGCCTGCAGCTATGTTATTTTTCCTGTTCATGGAAAGCCTTCATTTTCCATATAACTACCCTCTCTTGCCATGCCAAACTAGCTTTGTTTCAGCATAATTGTATGATTACCTCTGTGAGTCTGTAATAAGTTGTTCCAGAAA
The DNA here is from genome assembly GCA_013397075.1 of Rhabdornis inornatus. Taxonomy (NCBI): domain Eukaryota; kingdom Metazoa; phylum Chordata; class Aves; order Passeriformes; family Rhabdornithidae; genus Rhabdornis; species Rhabdornis inornatus. Next base: position 771,344 of record VWZS01001374.1, read on the forward strand.
TATTTGCACAAAAATGTGCTGGAAAACATGAAAAAAATTATGTTTCCAAGGTCACATCTATACTGATGTCTTTTGTAATCTTCTGGGATGTATGGTACCACAAGCATATTATTTCACAGGAGTACTATGAAGGAAATGAAAGTCAACCCATTCCTACTTAAAGGGACTTTCTTTTACAAGAATTTTCTCCATGTTTTAAATCTTTCAGAAATTACATTTCTTATATCTGCTGTATTGGGGTGGTAGTATTGGAGAAAAGGAGTTGCTTGTTTAATATTTATCAGTTCCTTATTGTTGTTCTCTAAGGAAATGCAGGAATGGCATATGTCAAATAACCCCTGTTCACTGTTCAGAACAAAAATGGTTGGTTGTACATTGCAGACTCTTTGAAATATTTGATCTATCACAAGAACCAAGCAAGATTCATTTGAGAAGCTCCAGTGCCTATGATTCAATGTAAAGCATCTACTTCTATCACCCTTTTACGCACTGATCCAGATCTTCAGCTGATATAATCTGGGAAGAGCTCCATTGAAGTCAGAGGAGCTCTGCCAATTCATGTTGCTGAAGTAAGTCCTATTAAGTGCTACTCTCTGCCTTAATTTTTCCTCGTTGATTTCAAAACTGCATATTGAATGTGGGTCATGCTGTGGGTATTTTATTCCCGTGTCAATTTGGATTTTTTTACACAGATAGTCTCACATTGATATGAGAGAAATCTCTTGTATACTTGGCTCCCCAGTGTAAACTGGAAGATTACAAGTATGGACCAAGCTAATACTTAAGTAGATAAACACAGATGTTGGTAAATTTTTCATTTATAGACAGTGAAATGAGTATCTGACTAGGACTATTAAATATTAAATACCTTATGTGTAAATAAGGATCCAACAACAGTAAAAAAGTATATAATAATCTTTCTTTATGAACATTATTGCAAGATAGTCAAAAAAATAAAACACACTAGAATGTTAATCAATATAAAAATAGTTTGGGTAGGTAAAAAATATAAAGCTAAATAGGAATGAAAATGAAAGATTAATGTGTAAATTAAAAATAAATACTACCTTTAAAATGTCCTTGCAAAGGAAAAATATAGTACCTGATAAAGTTTGCAGAAAGTATATTTAAACAATTTCAAGTTTCCGAAAGTTAATAAATGAGCTACCAGATAAGCTAATGATTTACAAATCGTTGACAGAAAATTGGCCTAAATTGCAGACTTGTCAAGAATGTTTTATGGGTGTGAGTTTGTGGTAGTATAATGGATAGTCTTGTTTATGCCTATGTTTCTGCATTAGGGCTCTGATTTAGTTGAATTTTAATTAAATTTGTTTCTAATAAGATATATTTATCATTATCTATCACAGTTTGTAAGAAAGACTTCAGTGCCCATATCAAAGTTCAAACACTGAAAAACATTGAACACAAGGTGATTTGTGAATCTTTTAACACCTACCTTAAACAAGCATGCAGACAAAAGACTATTTGTAGGGAAAGAAGATAAGATTTTACTTGGGCAATGTACTAGTTGTAAATTTTTAATGCACAACAGCAGACTGAATGCATTGTCTAGTATGAATAATTTATAAAGAATAGTGTTGGTCATCCACAAATTGGCTTCAGATAACAACACAGAAATGGTCTCTTATATGTCTGTGTGGATAAATATTTCTAATTCTAGCTTCTTAGGAGATCTCTCTAGTTAGAAGACTTTTTACTGGATGTTACATCTGACTTTCCTTTGATTTGTAGTCAATTACTGTGTTTGGAGTTAAACCAGCACAGACTAAGAGCTTTGGGTTCAGACAAATCAGAGGGCAATTTACCACAGCATGAAGAGGCATGAAATTTGTCCCTAGAGACAGAGGGGCTATTCAGTGTACCTGAACTAGATGGTAAGCTTCAGTCTTGTGGAAGTAGAATGTTTCAAATATTACAACCATCAAATTCAGTCTTTCCATGATTGCTGTCAGCCCATATTAAAGTGTTAGACTAAGCAAAGCATTACTCTCAATCTTGGACTTGGGGCTCTCTGTGCATAGAATCATAGAAACATTTAAATTGGAAAAGCACTCCGAGATCCTTGACCCCAACCTTCGACCAACCACTACTTTGGCAGCTAGGCTATATCACTAAGTGCCATATCCAGGCAGTTCTTGGGTACCTCCAGTGATGACGGCTCCGTCAAATCCATGTGAGCCCTATACCAGAAAATCCCACTGATTCTACTGTTTAAGGCATCTTTGTCATTCAACCATATTGATGAATGGCTTAATACTGTTCTGCTGCCACACACATGACCCCAGATCTTGGGATGTCTTATGGGAGTTTCAGTGGTCCTCCAGGCACAATAAGTTAGAAAAGTAATTTTTAGTGCACTGATGTCAGGCCTTTAGCTAACACTGGAAACCAGAAAATAGACTGACTCTTCTTACAGTTTCCTTGGCTTATATTTAATCATGGATGTTTTCTCATTTTCTCTGTTAGACTTGTTGAGATTTTCTTCTGCTGGTAGCAATAGTCTTCAAAGAACAGGTGAGCCAAGGAAGAGCTTCCATTATGTCTGATTTTCTTTATGCATGTTGAACTTTCTGTACCATGTACTAATTATCTGCTTGCCCTCCAGAGATATGTTTACTCATTCTAAGGACAGTGTCATGGTATGGAGTAAAAAGATAATGGAAAGAGTTGAAGTGCCCTGGAATGAGTCTGCAGATTTAACAGAAGGTGGGAGAAAATACCAAACATAGCTTGGAACAGAAAAACTATGGGATGCTGATCCAAGGCATGGTTTTCAATTTAGAGGACTCAGGTACTGTAATGAACAGGTCCACACAAGGTTACATGAATATGAAGCACTTTATTACCAGCTAATGAACACTAAATTCATAAAGGGATTCCCCCTGCGTATTTATTTTGGACATCCAAAACTGAAGTGAGCTTTAAAACAACAGATTCAGGCTTGACATCTGTGAATATGATCTTAACACTGAAAAATGGTAACATCTCAGAGATGATTAATTTTGTGTTTTGCAAGGTAGTCTAGAAAGTCAGCAGTCCTACAAATTCACTATTTTAGATTTTATAATTTTTTAGTACTTCACTGAACTGTAAGAGAAACAGAGGAAAATTAACAGCATATTAGGAATCTATATAGTATTCATTGTAACAATGGCACTGAGCTGCAATGCTTGGTATCAACTTTCCTCAAATACCTTTGTAAGGATGACTTTACTTTGCTAGACTAATTCTAGCATTGACTCTTTGGGTTAATTTCACTTCTTACTGTAGCTCTCCAGGGCTACTTAGTGAGTTACCACTACAGAGACACTAGAGATGCTTTTTTTAAAATTTCATTTTTTCTTTTTTTTTTTTTTAAGAATAAACACTCAAACATCTTATTGGACTACTGTACAGCAGCCATTATAAGACTGTTTAATAAAGACACATTGTGCAGCCCTCTGTTTGGTAAAAGTATTTCTGCAGTTTTATATAAAATCTTCTTGGCTTTGTAATGTTCTAAAATATATGGCCACTGAAGCTTTAGATTTACAGTATGTTTGTACCCGCAGCATTAAGCATAAATGAAGACATTCAATAAGTGCTTTCCAATTGTCAAAATGAATCCTTACCCAACATTGAAATAGTTTCTTGAAATAAAAATCAATTGTTGTGCTTAGTCCATGGCAATTAAATTCTAATATGATGATTGTAATGAAGAAACTAATAAAGGACCATCATAGTCATATTTATTCACCTAGTAGCTACTATACATGCATCTGCACTCCTATTCTAGACTTTTGACTTCAGAGCTACTGCTATAAATTTGCTGTATTTGCATTAATTTAGGATGTGTCCTTACTACTTGTAGGACTTTGTTCACTGTTTAATTGTTTTGCCTTCCTTATTAGGACAGACTGAAATATTTCAAGGGACTTTTCTATTTGGAAAAGCTTAAGTTTTCCACTTACAGAGCTGTGTTCTTCAAGTTCTCTTTTTTATATTTTCTTCAGTGTCACATGGTGTCTTCATGTTAGGAGACTATCTACAGAGCAAAATGTCCAGAATGATGAGGTAACATCAACAGGGAGATGATTGAAAGATAGTAAACAGGAATTACTTAGGAAAGCTTAGCCATATTCCCTAGTCTACACTAGCTGACTAATGGGAGAATGTTTCCCATCCTTCTTAATTTTTTTTTTAAATATACAAGAGTATTTAAAAACTATGTCTTAGATATCCATTTCTCTTTCCTGCTGTCCTTGAAACTGTGTATTGGCTATTTGCTGTCTGAAAGAAAATAAACTGCACCTAGATTAATTCTGAGTTATCATGTCTGGGTATCTCCTATTATCCCATATAATTCAGTCAAGTTTTGTCCTAATGTTATGGTAGAAAAGGTCAGTCAGCTTCTGAAATGACCTCATTTTGTGAAGTGAAGCCTGAAATGATAATTAATGAACAACAAAAATGTTTTTGCCTGTAGCAAACATGGGGCTTGAATATTATATGTATCATATTATGGTATAGTATAGTATAGTATAGTATAGGTTTATGATATTAAAATGTCTGGTTATTTTTTGTATCTATTTCACACAAATTAAAATAACACAGACTTCAAGATTCACCTTGTTAAAATGTTTGTATTTAGCATTTTCCTTTAGTAATGCTGTTGTGTTTTCTTCAGCTTAAAAAAGCACAACAGTGTATATAAACTCATCTGAAAATACAGAACCCAGTTTTTATCCTGTGCTGTGCATTACCTGCCAATTATTAGTGACTCTGTCCATTCCTTGCTAGCTTATTCTCATTACTGGAATGGATAACTTTTGTTAAAAATATTTCAAAATTCTCCAAAAAATTGTTAGCCCAAATACACATCAATGTTTTTTGTTGTTTCTTTGTTTTTAAAATATTATTACTATTTTTTAAGAACTGAGAAACATCAGTAATTTCAAGGCTGTTGGGTCAAGAAGCTCTTGGGATGAAGGAATATAACTCAAGGGCATTCAGTACATTTTAAGTTCCTCTAGGAAAAGATGAGAAGAAAGGGAAGAATATGAGCACTAATTAAAGATTAATTTAAATGAGAAATGCCTTGACAAGCTCTTTTGTGGAAGAAAAGAAATGCTAGCATGAAAAAAAGGAAGGCTGCCTGAGGTAGAAGGCTGCATTACGAACTTCAACTGATAACAGCTTTTAATACTTAAGATCTTTTGCAGCATCATCCCCACTTACAGAAAAATGAGCAGATGCTTCTCTGCATAAAAGTAATTATCCTCAAACTCTTGCTATGTTTGTGGTGAGCTGACTGTTGAATCCACATGAGCCCACGGTTTTGTATTTTGCACAGCTTTATTTAATCACATTCTGTGTTTCCATTCAGTGCTAAATTAAGGCTGGAGAAAAGGCCTTTCTGTGCTCTCTGAGAGGCTGATCATATTTGCTAGCATCACAGGCAAGAAATTATTATAAGTTTAGTTCTGACAAAATTTCTGAAAGAAATTTTTCTTTCTAATCCACTTTATCAATTGCCATGTTATTCAAAGAATACCATCAAACAAAACAAAACAAACCCCCCCAAAAAAGAAACAAAACAAAAACCCCCAAACAACAGAATCAAAAGATTCTTCAACCATTTAAATAACAAAGAGAAAAGGGTTGAATTGAATGCAGATAAAAGCTAAAGGCAGCTCCCAAATATAATTAATAATTTGCCTCATTTCCTAATAAGGGTGATGATACTGAATGTGGGAGAAGGGCAGGAATGCTCATGAGAACAGGGGCAAGGAAACAGAAAAAGAGGAGGTAACTAAGCTTACATTGCTTAGTACACTCATGGCAAGGAGCCTTAATGAACTGCACCAGAAGTGACAAAAGCTGTCAAAGGTAGCTCAGGTCTGATTGTGGTAATTTTTCACAAATCTATCAACTGCAGTATGATACTTCGCAACTGGAAACAGATTGCAGCATTTCTCCTGAACAAAAAGAAAAGTGAAGGATTGGGAATGGAAAGACAGAAAAAACCACAGTAGGATGATCTTAAGGCTATATAAATATGAAATGAGAGTCAGTAATGAGAGTAAATCATATCAAAAGACATTTTTCTATATGTAAAAGGAGCGTAAATGCAACATGGACTCACATAGATGACACTAAAATAAATTGACATCTTCTTTCGGTAAGTGAATTATTTTCTAGAAGGGATTTTAATTAAAATCTACTTAGAGGTCACAAAAATACAGCTAATTATATATGGTGCTATTTGAGAAACTTACCTAAGATGCACAAAATAGGAATTAGCACAGAACCAGTAAACTGATGTAGGAATTGATCAAAGAGGAAGGAGTAGAAAGTAAAATTGAAAGGAGAAATATCTGTGAAGGCACAATGTTAGATCCCAGAAATCTGGAGTTTTTGAGCTTTCTGTGCTTTCAGGCACAGACCCCCTGGAAAACACTGCTTTTGACCCGAGGCCTTGGAGATGGCTTCTAAATATGAGTGGTGAAGTAAAAATCACGAGTGTGTAGTAAATTAGAAGTGTGTGCTTTCACAGGGTGATGAGTTTTAAATTTGAGGCTTCTATAGTATAAGACAACATGGTGAATTTTAAGTGTTGTCTCTTTCTTTGTTCATCTTTCTTCTTCCTTCTTCATGGATTTCAGGTAGTAGTTTCTGGTTGGTCATTTAGTGTCACTCTAAAGGTCATGAGAATGTAGTTATTAGGTCAAAAGTATAAATAATATAGGTGTTAATTCTCTATTAAACTGTTTAGCCTTAAAAGACCTTGTAGCAGTTGCCTCTGGGGCCATTTTCCCTACTTCTAGCAAGGAGCTAGAAGTGCTGTAAAATTCTCTGTACTTTCTAATAAGATATCATAAACATCCAAGCCCAAACATGAGAAAAAACTGTTTCAACCGTGTTTTTGTTAATCCTGGCTCTGAAAAGAAGACAAATGAGACTAATTAACAAACCACTAATTAAGTGGTGCAAAGCCGCTGCTCCACTGCCTGCAGCACAGGTTACTTGATGATCATTCTTTTTTCATAATTTCTATTATATTTTCAAAAATGACTGTGACTTGAAGAGTGAATGCTAATAAAATATATTGATGAGATGATCAAGAAGATTATTAACTATAGACAATCAGAAGTAACTGAGTGACCTTAAGGACTAGAATTCTACAGCTGGGAATAAATAAATCTATTAAAAGATGGTACACTTCTAAAACTCTTTATTTTCTTGTAGCTTGAGAATTCATCTGCTGAAAATGACTGAGGAAGAGTAAGGCTGAACAAACCTGTCAAAAAAAAACCAAACCAAAACAAAAAACAACCCAATAAGATAACAAAAAAGAAAAAAAAACCAAACAAACAAAAAAACAGAACAAAACAAAACAAAACAAAACAAAAAACAAAAAAACAAAAAAAAAACAAAAAAAAAAAAAAAAAAAAAAAAAAAAAAAAAAAAAAAAAAAAAAAAAAAAAAAAAAAAAAAAAAAAAAAAACAAAAAAAACCAAAAAAAAAAAAAACCAAAAAAAACCCCCAACCAACCAAACAAACAAAAAAACAGAAACAAACAACAACAAAAAAAACACAGGTAAAAAAACCCCAAGGAACAACAACAAAAAACCAATCATGTAAGGCATCAATGTAACATAGCTACAAAAAATAATTTTTTATCTTAAAGCAAAAGATTTCTGGAAGAGATTGAGAAGTACTAGCCATTGTTCAACACACTGATTTTTTTACATTTGAACATTTTATAACCAAGAAAAAAAAGCAAGTGAAGAAAAGCTTAAATGAGATGGCAAAGGAGTAGTATGTTTACGTAGTTGGACACTAAGTCTGCTTGCAGCTTGAGCTGAGATATCCACCAGTTCAGTGAGAAAACTGAATATAGCTGCATTTACTTTTGCTTCTGTCCCTGAGAGATAACCTGGGACCTGGGACTGGGTTGTACCACCTGTCACAGTGCTGATAAAGCTAGCATGCAATTGCAGAGATCTGTTTTGAAGATGTGCTTTAAATGTTCTTTGCATCAAAAGAGGAAATCCTTTTGCTTACTACCCTCCTTCCAGTTCAGAAATAACAAAATAGAGCCAAGAGAAGGAAAACTTTCAAGAGTAAATAGGGAGAAGTGACAGAGGAGTAGAGGCCATATGACCACTGGCAGGAGAGAGAGAAGCAAGGCATTTCGAAGAAGGACTTTTTGGTCCATCCTTTTATCCACCCACCCCTACAACATGGTGGAATAAGAGTGAACGCTCTATGTGCTCCACAGAAACACTTGGAGAAATTGGATGAAACTAATTTAGGTAAGTATTGTCATTCCACGGGTCTAGAAAATATTTTGCTATCATAAGCAGAAAGTTCAGCAAAAGGTCAGGATTGGAAATAAACTTCCGGCATGCAGCTTGGAAAAAAAAACCCACTTTGGTGACAGTACATTTCTGGGGAATTGCCAAATAGTTTGAATGGTTTTTGTCATGTTGTAACTGGTGATACTTCTTCCAAGTCATAGTATTTGCTGGCTGCATTTTAATTCAAATGCAACATTTTTTCCCTTGCAGACTTATGAAATATTTATGGGGTCATACCTGTATGTTTCAGCTGTGATACAAGGACTTTAGAATAGGTTGGCAGATGTATGCCCTGCATTGTCCAGTGAAAGGTCAGTGTCAAGTGAAATGAATCTCATTTAAGCCAACTCTTTCCTACTACAACCAGAAATAAAAAGGAATTACATTTTCATCTGTTAAAGAACTTGAAATACTGCTACAGCACTGTTTGCCAGTGTAATTTCCTCTGACAATTACATTGATCAAAGAATATATTTTTTGTTATTTAAAATTGGCTTTTTACATCACTATCTAGCTTTCCGCAAAGTAAGATTTAACATCAGAACCTGAAGAAAACGAAAAATCATTTACTTTTATCTGTTGTCATGCAACAATTTTGAAATCTTCCCAAGTCTTAAACTTCAATTTTCCTGCACAGTTCAATCCTTTTCAGTTACTTTAATTACTACGTTCTAGTCTTTACATTTACAAATATAGAGATATGACTGCATAGATGAGTTCCCTTGGTCTATGGAAAGGAATCTTGAAACAACAATAGTATTGTGTGAAACTTTCACAGTTATGTTGTTCTTTTAACTATTTTATAGCTGATTATTTCTGTCAACTAATAATAATTTAAAAGACCTCAAATCAAAACAATAAACAATAATCAGCTCTCTGGCCATTTTGTTTATTTACAGCTCTAGAGAAAAGCAGGGACTTGTTTCTAATCTGTAACTGGACTTCATAATTGTTTGGGGGTTTTTTTTGTTGCTTTTGAGACTCTATTCCCATTTTGGGAAAAGAAGAGTGAACTACTACTGTTTTATTCATCCATGACAGAAATAGGAAAAAAAAATTTGATGCTACAAGGCAGATCTGTTTTCAGTAAAAGATAAATTTAGATAGTGGAAGGAAAAAGCATTTATTTCTTTAAAGATATGTTGTGACCTATTGACTTTCTTCTAATTATGTGTAAGAAATAATAAAAAAACACCTTTCTTTTAATCAGGCAGTAGAAGGAAAGCATAAAGATGCTCTTACTGTGAAACTTTCTGATTCAGTTTCTGGGACAATGAGAGACATATTCAAAAGGAAAGAATATTATTTGGATTTTGTGAGGGTCAAACAATAATTTAGATATTACTCTCTGGACATGCCGAATATCATGATGAGTAGCACAGTAAGGATCCTGCCAAAATGGTTTACAAAGAAAAAGAGTAGTTTTTATGACTTCTGTCCATCAGATAATACCAGCCCTCCCACAATCTTGTTAAGATACGAGGTGAGAAAGTAGAACCTAGTGAGGAGGCAAGATATCATATTTTTCTGGTTTTGTCTGGGGTAGAATTAACTTTCTTCATAGAAGCTAGTATGGATCTGTGTTTTGAATTTGTGCCAGAAACAGCATTGATAACATAGGGGTGTTTTATTTATTTCTGAGCTGGGCTTACACAGAGCTCCTTACCCCACCCATCCTGCTTCATGCACAAGACATTGGGAGGGAATACAGCTAAGAGAGACAATCCTAATGACCAAAGGGATATCTCACATCATATGGCATCATGCTCATCATATAAAGCTGTGAGAAGAAGGAGGAAGGGAGCATATTTGGAGTGATGGCTTCCCAAGCCCCTGTTACATGTGATAGAGCCTGTCTTTCCTGGAGATCACAGAATCACAGAATATGCTGTGTTTGAAGGCACCTAGAAGGATGCTCAAGTCCAGCTCCCAGCCCTGCACAGCACCATACCCAAGAGTAATGCCATGTGCCAGAGAACATTGTCCAAACTCTTCCAAAACTCTGTCAGGCTTGATGCTGTTACCACTTCCCTGGGGAGCCTGTTCCAGTGCCCGGCCACCCTCTGTGTGAAGAACCTTTTTCTAATGTCCGATCTAAACCTTCCCTGACACAGCTTCAGACCATTCCCTCAGGTCCTGCCACTGGTCACTACAGAGCAGAGATCAGTGTCTGCCCCTCCTCTTCCCTTCATGAGGAAGTTGTAGACTATGATGAGATTGAAGCCCTGGCTGCCCATGGAAAGTGCTGAGTGAACGCCTTGTTTTGTGCACTGTGTATGTGGCTCTTACTTTATCTGTTACACTGTCTTCTTCTCAACCCATGAGTTTTCTCACTTTTACTCCTTTAATTTGTTCACCCATCCCACCAGGGGTCATGACTGAGAGTCTGGGTGGTGCTTGGTTGTCAGCTGTAGTTAAACCATAACACATAAATACTGTACACCACTGGAATTTCTTAAATGCTCTTACTGGCTTCCATCCTCATTTAACTACTCAGTGTGTGCTCTCTGTTGGACAGCAACTTTACAACTTTAAAGTAAGTCAAGTGCAGCTCACACTAGGCACAAAATGCTGTGGTTTCAAAGATAAATGCAAGAGTCCATGGAAATACAGTCACAGTTGTTAAAAATCATGACAATGATTATCATGTTTCATTTTCAGTTGTCATTTCAGCCTGGTTGAAAAGTCTATGTATTCTTTCAGCATAAGTTGTTCTAGGGCATAAACTTGTTGTTACCTTCCTAGCAGGGCAACAGCTTGTCAGGAAGCAGTTATGCTGTGCACAGTACCACTTTGAAAGAGTTAAGGCAGAAATAAAAGAAATTGAATTCTGTCACTGGAGATGTTATGTATTTTTGATGCTTAAATCACATCAGTTTCATTGGAATTATAAGAAAAATTATCTAGGGATGACTACTTGAGACATACAAATAAATCTGGCCGTACACCTATTAATCTGTCTTCAGTCTGAAACTATATTCAGAAAGCAGTGGGTATTCTGTACACAAGACAGATTTTTGTTGGGCTGGTATATGGGAGTCCTGAGGGACTCTATGCTTTTCACCAAGAAAAGGAAATTCTTGCATTCACTAGAGCACTGCAGCTTTTTTCTTGTCTACTGCAAGAAGCATCTGCTCTGTCTGGAAAAAGAAAATCAGTAGCATTTGCTTTCCATCTTTGTAAACAGAGAGTTTTGGGACATTTATGAAACAGAAGTGCTCCAACACTTTTAAGACACTGTTTGATGCTACTTGACTAGCATTCATTAACACAGAGCTCATAAGATCAAACCATCTTGGAGCTACATCTCTGCTGCTTCCTGCTTCCAACATAATCATTTTGTTTAATGCAGATGAAAATTAAAGGAATGTCAAAATGTTGCCTATCACAGAGGAAAAAGAAAGGAGGTCAGAAGCAGAAATAACAAGAAAGAGGGATGGTTAATAAAAAGAGAGGGAAAATATCTGCTGCAAAATTCCATGCAGCCCACTTTTTTTGGCTGTGTTTTTTTTTTTTTTCCTCAGGGAAAGAAGTGCCTAATTTTGCTTTAGCACAAAATTTATATTACAGTGAACTGGGTGTCAGACAGGAAAAAAAAATGTGGAAAGCAAACATATATTCCCAAAAGCTTTCCTCCTGATCTTCCTTCAAATATATAGAATAAAACTTAATTACCAATGGGCACAAAATGATGGCCATGGGGTTGATTTTCTATCAAAGTGAGATGCACTGACCATTTTGTCTTAATCCTGAAGCTTTAACTATTTGCTGTTGTACTCTATCCATATAGACATTATGAGAGATTCCCCAACAAATGTTCTGGGCACACTGGGAGCTGGGAATATAATAATACACTAGTCTAATGGGAGGTGTCCTTGCTCATTACAGGGCAGGATGGGACTAGGTAATCCTTAAGGTCCATTCCAACCTCTTAACGTTTCATGATACTACAATTGTCATCATTCCCTAACACAGTTGTCTGGCCTTTGATACCACTATTTTCTTCAGCGTCTCCTGGCTGGCATCTAGACTGCAATACTTCTATTTGGTCCTTCACTTTTGTCATGCTTGATGAGACCTTTAGCCTCATCTAGCAGATAAATAACAAGGGAAAAAAAAGCAATTTTGGAATCTTTTTTGTTGTTGCTTGTATAGTTATAGTGATGATAAGAAGTATGGACAAAAATGGTCCCTTAATGCCCTGCAGTTAGAACCTTCCTCTAGGAAAGTGTGACTTTTAGGTTCTAATTCTTTGCATTAGTGGAGGATGAGGAACATATTTTAATCTACACAAAGACTGGGCCTCTTTAGGTGTTTCCCTCCTGCCTCTAAATCATAACTTGTTAAATGCTTCACACCTCAGGCTGGGGAAAATCTGTTATCTTTTGAGGTAGAATTGAAAAAACCCAGCTTTCAGTAAGGATGTTCAGCATCTCCCAGAAACTGCCTTAAACCAAGCAAGATGGGGCATAAAAGTATTTTTAACTCATACTCTTTAAATTCCTCCATCATCTGACAGAAAGCCTAGATTTAGAAATAAAACATCAAACAATTAACTGTCTGTTTCTGTATCCGAATTAGGATCATTATTCTGGGAAATAGGAAATTTGAGAAAGGCAAATGTATATTACTTATTTGTTTAAAAACACAGAAAAATGTGATTGTTTAATTTGCACAGTATAGAATGTGGAAAACAAGAATTATTGTGCATCTTACGGAGCCAAGTTCATAGTAAATGCTTTTTTTCACCTGTTGTCCCTTCTGCTTAATGTCGTTAGCCATGACAGCAAATTTACTTATGGTTTAAATTTGAAATCATGCTACAGGTAATAGACATTTTTGCTTATCAACACTATTTTAGAACAATATTACTTTTCCTTACTTTTCAAACATCAAACATGCTTGTGTTTGAAACCTAGTTTAGCCCTTCTTTCATCTAATCTTTTATGCTTTCCCTCTAGAAGCTCATTTCAATTAGAGAAGATCAACTGTTTTCTCTAGAGAATATTATCTATATCCAACAATAGGAATTCTGTACTGGTGACAAAAATGTCCCTGAAATTAGACTGCCAGGACTAGCTACAATTTTTCGTAGTTATAATTAATGAATCAATGAAGTACTTTGTTTCTGAGATATTAATTATATGCATCCAGCTCATGCACTCTGAAGGTTATCTTGTATTTTGAATTTCCTAACAAAATTTCACTACTTATTCTTGGATTGTAGGTGCTTCTAACTATACTGGTTCAAAAACCAAATTTTAAAACCACATATATTTTTAGGTAATACTAGTCAGAAATAAAGAAATATTACATGAAATTTAAAACAGTTCAAAGAGATAATAAGCGGACAAAGTTTTTATTTCTTTTCACATGGGATTGATGTCCAAAATCTGCTTAGCTACAGCTTGATTATTCTTCCACAACAAAACCACTTCCTGTAGGCAATGGAACATACAGACGGTATGGAACATTACCCCGCCTGGTCACTACATATAAGTACCAAAGACTCACAGGAAATAGCCCTTGTCAGAAGCATAGTCCTCAAGCTCCAGTAGGTTCACAATGTGTTATTCTCCCCCATTAATCTGTGTATCTATTATAGCATCATGATTGCTCTGATTGCAGTGGCTTCTTTTTGTTGTTGTATTTTTTTTTTTGGTTGGTTGTTTTGTTGGGATTTTTTTTGTGGTTTGTTAGATTTTGTTGTTTTGTTGTTTTTTAGGTTTTTTTCTGTGTGTATGTATGTTTAATGAGCAAATGTAAACACAGATGAGCTTTTAGAGCCTGTTAATTGCCTGGTACCACCTGTCACTAAAGACAAGGTAATGAAAAGGGCCATGAAAGATTCTAGTCAGAGCAGTCTTGAAGCAGCAAAGTGTTCATTTTATCACTTCATTAATATGTAGGAACCTGTGAAATTAGAAAACTTCTAAAACTCCAAGCTCTGTCATTCACAGAAATGTCTGCAGGCTTAAGAAGACCCATTTCATAATGGCTCACAAGTAGTACAGAAGTTGTCCAAACGCCATTGAAGAGCAGGAAACCTGAGATGACTCACACATGTACCAGAGGAACATGACAGCACATAAGGAAAATGTCCTCTTCTTGCTTACCTAGTGATGACTTATTCGTCAAGAATAGACAGAGAAGAATTTCCTTGTCTAAACAGTTTTGCTACAATACATTGAACACTTGAACTCATTATCTGGCTTTCATAGGAAAATGAGGTTTTATTTTGTTATCTTGTAGTGCCTGTAAATAACTTCTATTTTCACTTTTTACCTGTACAGGTTCAAAGAAAATTAATTTAAAAAATACTCTATTTTTCTGAAATGGAATACCATAATATTTAATGAAGACTTATAATTTTCATTGTGCAAAATCAGCAGAAAGATGATTTTCCAGATAAGCAGAAACTGTAGAAATTTTTCTTGTTTTCTGAAAATAACAGTAATTTGAAATGGCAAATTTGCTGCTGAGGAGTATCTCTCACCAGGCTCTTACAAGACATAAGTTCAGAACATGAAAAGTACATTGATGTCTATAAACTTAATGAAAATATAGAATCTGTAGGCATTATATGTTACTCTGTTTTGTTGGACTTTGCTTCTAATTCTTTGAAGTAGATTTTACTGATCTGTACTATTCATGATAGATTTCAAGGGAGTAGCAGATACATGACAATGAATTGGTCTCTTAATGTTTCCAGCAATCTCCTGCATGGTAATTAGTTATTTTCACAAGACCAGAAAACAGTTATTTTATCAGGTACTAGAATTAAGAGTATGTAATTAGGTTGGCAACTGTGGTACAGAGATTAAGTTGTTGTGCTTCATTAATTAATATTAAAACAAAGTGCCAGCTACAACATAACTAGGCTGTTATAGTACTGATGTTCAGGGGATGTGGACATTCTGCTTTGGTCATTGCAGAATTTCTCTGAAGGTGACTTCAGGATTGCTGTGTACAAGTGGAGTGAATTAATTTTCTGGTGAAATTCAGTGATGTAGGATGTTTTAAATAAACCCTGAAGAGTTTAGGGACTTGAAAGAGATTTCCTAGCAGAAGAATTAATACATTCCTTTGTTCAAAACCTCATTCTAATAATTGATTGCAGTGATACTCAACTTTTCATCACCTGTCAGGCAGATGGATTAAGTTTTGGGCTGGGCTGGTTTACTATTCATGCAATGGATATTCATTGGAAGTTGTGGTCTTAATACAAACAGCCATAAATGGTAGCAGGGTAGGTGGAGAAGGTATTGTTGATGATTTCCAAGCAGTTCCTGGTTATCCAAAGCAAAGTTCATCACACAGTGATTTTCCTTTTCTTCTGTAGGTGAAGATTGCTGTCACCATCACATATGAGAGTAATTTGGTTGCACTAATTAAACAAAGCACAGCTTATCAGCCTAATCAATGTAGCCTCCCACTGAAGTTTCTAGGTACATATCATATTTAGACTCAAAACAAGCAATTGCCTCATTCTGAATGCTGGAATTTAAATCCCCAACTGAAGAGAAATAACATACCAATTCTTGCTAAATCAAATTTAACCATTGGATTGGGTCATATTTTACCTTCTTATCCACAGGGTTGTAGAAAAGGTAGAGAAGTACCTGCTGCATACACTCCAGATTTACGTATAATAGGATATCCTTCTTTATTGCATGGCAGGTCATATTCTATGTCATACAACAAATAATTAACAGTTCTTCTGAGTGATAAAACTCAGAGAAAGTTACAAATATTGACTTTAAGAATCGTGCATTTAGCCCAGCTATCTGTATAGAGCTGTTTTGATGACACTGTAGACTGAGAGGCCAGTTATTGTGTTCATTACTCTTGAACACTCAAAGCTGGAATGGCAGTTCCTTACCTTCCAAGGCAATCAGTATTATCTGTCAGAACTTCTCCAACAGTTTTGTTTTATGGGTTAGTAATTCCTCTGTTGTGAAGTAGATGTTTTTTTAACATTAACCTTACTTTCAATTTGGAGGGAAATTATTTATTTTCTTTATATTATCTTCTTCATATGCTAAATTTGCCACTAGCTGTTGAAGAAATATGGAGATTAATGAATAACATTGCAAACACTGTGGGGAAGGCTTCAATTCCTTACAAAGGACCTATAGTTATTTTGCCTTTCACTAATATTCCTCTGAATTAGAATTCTTATTTGCACATTCACATTTTAATTTGTGTAGAAAACCCAAGCACCTTAATGTAAACAAAAATGTGAAGGTTTACTTTACTACTATCAATAGAGAATGTATCAAATTTTGAAATAATTTAAAAAGGAAGTATTGCTGAAATACTCTCAGGAACTTAATCCTTAATTATTTCTGTATTTGCATGTGCTTAAGTTGAGTTTCAGTTAGAAGCATGAGTTACATGTTATGATTATGATGATGATGATGATTATTATTATTACTATTATTCAATAATAAACTGTGGGGTTGGAAAATTGTATAAGACAGTGATGGAAACATATTTGTATTCTCTTAGAGTAATAAATGATCTGTCATCCTTAATAGCCAGGAATGGGATCGCAACTCAACCAGAAAAAATAAGAAAGAGCATGACAGCCTGTCATTGCCTAATGAAGCTGACACATTAAAGGTATTCAATCATAGTATTTTACTTGTACACCTGGATTCTCTTTATTAAAAAGGCATTTGCCAAACGATGCAGAGAGAGGTATTTTCAGTAAATGAAGATGGTTTGCCTGATGGAATCTGGATTGCAAAAGATCAGGAGAGAAATAATGCTGTGTTACAGTGCTGCAAAGCTCAGACAGTGAGCATTAGTTCTGCATGTTTTTGTGCACACATTCAACTTAGTGCATTTGAGTAACTCTGTTGTATTTTACATATAACTATTCATGTACATAAAATAACTGGTAAATTTAAAATATATGAGATTAAATTTCGGATGAAGGGGATCAATCCAAATAGATTTGAAAACCTGGTGAATATATTTCTAAAGTACTTCTCCTTGGACAAAAAGTTTTTTGTCTTCAGTGAAAAATCTTTCATGTGGTTCAGAAGGATTCTGTTCTAGATGGAAATAAAGTCAAATAAATTAGGAATAGCCAATGGATTTTCCATCAGTAAGAAAGGAGGAAAATTAATCCCATGAATGATTCACTGCAAATTACTCACTCAGTTCAACCATACTCAAGGAAATTGATAGTCAAAATAATTGACTATAATTCTATTAATTTTTTCTTGCTTATTCACTGTGAGAAAAATATATACCCTATAGTAGTGTAGTTCAGAGTATCTTTATTTGGATACAGCAGGAAACTCTCATGTGCTGCTGAGGGGAAAAGAAAGCAATTTGATAAGTAGCAATAATATGATTTTTCTGATGCTTGCACATGCATCATGCTGCAAGGGGTAAGGAAATTAATTTTTAAAATGAACTTTTATTTGAAGAAAAAAAATCTGGAAATTCTGAATAGAAACCATCTTTGTTTTCTTGTTTGTTTATTTGTAATTTATTACATAGGTGAAAAATAATGATATTGTAAGTCTTACACATTCGCCTAAACTGCACTTCTGATTTTTGAGTTTTTTACCTGGAAACAGAGTACAAGGGTGTCTAAAATTGATAGTGATTGCAGAATAAAGAAGGATGTAATCTTGCCATTGCATGTTTTCTGCATACACAAAGAGGTCAATGAAATGTTCAGAAAAATTTTTCTAAATTCTATATGAGATTATTTGTTTTAACATTCAAGGTCAAAAGGTGATGGTATAGCATCATCCTTTAGCTCTGAGAGATAACTGACTTGTTTTAGGTTTTGGAATTCTGTGGCTTCTTATGTCTCTGTGCTTGTCTTGTCATTTTATCAGCAAGAGACAGATAAATCCTTGTCACAAAACTTATTGCCTTCCAGAAAAATGTTGATGGGGAAAAAAATGAAAAGAAAATAAGAAAAAAATGACACTTTCTGCTTGATTTATAGAAATACATTCCCCTTTCCTCCAGCAAAAAAAATACTTGATATAGCAATGAGTCAGATAGAATGCTAATATCACCTTTATTTGAAAGCATGGTTTTCTAATAGAGTTTTAAAACAAGTACCAAGCAATTTGAGTTTAGACAAAAAAAAAATACACACAATTTTGTTTTCATCAGACATTGCTGATGGAGAAGATGGGATGAAATATTTTGTTGTACTTTTAGCCTCTACATTAACATATCTAATAATATCTACAATCTAGGTATGTTATCTACAATAGCATATCTAATGCATCGCTAATAAGGTTATTATTTTTCTCAAGCCTCTCTTTTTTTTCCTAAGGACCTAACATTCTTGATGAGTTCTGTCAAATTTTATTAATTTCAGCAATTATTGAAGGAAGATCAAGCTGTTGCTTTCAACCCTACTAAGACCTTGATGACACTGTAATGTGTTAACAAAAAAAGATACTCGTAAAGTAAATATTGGATGTGAGAAATTTTAGGGGATCTATGTATTAACCAGGTGGACTGTTATTAGGAATTTATGTTACTCACAACGGGCCTGACCCAGAATGCTTGTGAGATGAGAGAAATATCTTAATCCATCCTGAACACCCTGCAGAGTTAGCTCCCCTTACCAGAGGTAGCTTATTATGCCTGCTACATCAGCTAAGTATAGTTAACATGAAACACCACTCTTCTTACTCAAACCTTCTGAAACTGTGAATATCAGCATAATCTAGCAGGTGATACTTACATAAAAATCTTCCTACATTTTAAATGTTCAGTTCCTGAGCACAATAGAGTCTTGGCTGCTAAATAGAAATGTACACTGCTTAGCTCAGAGTACAGTATAATTTGCGACAATGGAATACATAGGTATTTATTTCTTCAAATTGGCTAGTACATTTTGGAAAAAAGATATTACCAAACTGATGAAAAATTTAAAATATATTTGAAGAACAAAGAAGTGTACCATTTCTACTTTTTGTTTTCTTCTCCTGGAAAATTTGCCTTATTACATTTACTAGATTCTGAATTTGGAGCAATATTACTTCTCAGGCAGGTCTTCTTGCCCTATTGTGATACGATGAAGAGTCCTAAAAATTTCATCACATTTACTATGATATATATTCCCAATAATGAATATATTACATTTGTGACCACAGAATATCCATATCAATAGAGTTAATGTACAAGCCAAAATTCTTTATTCTATTCAGAAGTAGGTTAATAAAGAAGACAACTGTAAGGAAAAGAAAAGCCTTATTAAATAAGAAAATTAAATAGGGAATTCAATCAACTAATACAAAATACAGAATATATTTGATTTTCTATTAATAATGTTATTTCTACTTTTACTAATGGGTGAAACCATTATGTTTTTGTAAATGAGTTGTCAGTTATGAGTTTCTGAGGTACTTTTTATATTGGTTTAATTCTGCATATACTGCACCAGTTTTGGAAGTCTCTCTGCGGAATATGATTTCATGATTTCATGTAAAATGACCAGATTTTTAGAGGAGACTTGAACCACCTGACATTTAGAATCACCCCTAGCCTAAGTTATTTTTTGTGAGTTTATTTTATAATTCCATGAAATAAAGAAAATACAAGTTTAATACTACTCTTCTTATTTATCCTTCAGAAAAAGGATCTAACAAAAGTCAAGGAAAATTTTCATTCAAGCAGTGGTGTATACAAATGTTTTTTTCTATTTTTTTTTATTCTATTTCTTCTTCATAAAGTTCAAAGAGACAAAGAGGAGAGCTGCTTTCTCTGTATTTTTCTCCAATATTTATAATCCTTTATGTGCCTGAGCACTGAATACATCACGTTTGTACTCAAGCAAGTAAAGATCTCAGAAGCAGCAAGGACAATCTCTTCATTTACCTTCACTGCTCTGGCTCCCAGATGCTCTTTAGGATGATATTTAAAGTCTATCATTATTTCCTGTTTCAGCACAATTAATCCTATCCTTCTATCCAGCCTGTTTTATCTTCCTCCTACCTTCCTTTATATATCAGCCTTTTTTGCATTTCATCCTAGCTAAGGGCTCTTCCTCTCCTCAGTTTTACCATTCCTTGGTATTAAAGTAGTTCTATAGTGGTATAATTTCATGTTCTTGTTATGTCTTTTTCTTAATTTCCTACAGTTTAGCTATGCTTTATTATCTTTTATTACAGCTTGTATGATCTCATCCAAATCTAACTACTACAGGGATTTGGTGATGATATTTGGTGATGATATACTCATGAGATACAGTCTCATGAGAGTTGCAGAGTACAAATATATCTGGTTGGGTTTTTTTGTTTTTAATTTACTAATGATTTTTTCAAGTAGACTGGGAATATCTATACACTTATGCTTTATCTAAGTGCAGATTTTTATCTGATGCTCTCTGCAAGCATGTATTGTCTTAATCCTCCAACAAACTGATGTTGACGCTGAATTGTGTTCAACATTAAATAGAAATTTGGTAAAAATTTTGCAGTTGAATGTATGCCTGCTACATTTATTGGAGGATACTTGGTGCTCTTCACAGTCCTTGTATAGCAGAAAGAAATAAGGCAAGAATAAACAGCTTTAACTGCAGACTTGCTACCAGAGCGTTTTTATTACAAAAAGAATAGAAGTTGGTCCTATACAGTACAGTAAAAAAGAGCAAAAAACAACAACAACAGCAAAAAAGCATAGAGAGAAAAGGCAATTTTATGAAAGATGCAATCAACACTGTACAGTAATAATGAATCATTGTATCTGAGTAAGATATCTCTATTGTGACAATAGATACACCCCGCTGTTGTGGCTGCCCAAGACAAGTTCAATTAGATAAATTATTGTCTGTTTTGGAAGTGGTTTTCTCAACTTTGCTGTAATAAAAACATAGCTATTTTTAGGTTTCTTTGCATACAGTTTTGGGCAGTTCATCAAAGGATAAGAGTAGAGCTGTTGAAAAATAGTACTTTGATATTTACATATACATTTCCATTTCTATTTAGGAATATTTCTTTGAATCATACAGAATAATAAAGCTAATTATTTTTTTTTTTTTTACCATTTTTTCAGGTTCCCACTGTGATGTCATCCAGGAAAAAATTATGGAAAATTCAGTTCAGCCTGGAAGTCAGGACAATTATGGAGAGGAGCTGTGAAACATACGTTACATTTGTCATAAAACAAAGCCATAATTAATGTTTGCGGAATGAAAGAATTTGTTACAGGATGAAATGAGCAGTCATACAATACAGACTTGGGAACTTTTGGATCACATGTTCTTTCAAATACTCCTGAGAGCTGTGTATAGCTGAATTTCTTGCTACTCAGTCATCTGATATGCAGATGTGATTAGAAGCATGTATTAAACTAATCATAACTAAGAATTTAGATTTCAAAGAGTCTGTTCTCACAGAAGCACACTGGTAAGTTATATTGAAGAGAGTGTCTATGGTGAAATCACTTCTGGCAAAGACGCATGAAAATATTTTTTAATATGCCATTAAAAAGTCCTCCATCCCCTTAAACCAAAAGATTGTTTATAAAAAACCTGAGCTATCAGCTCAATAAAGACATTTCACCATACAGACTTACCTATCCTGGGTATTTGATGAGGAGGGCTGATGGGTCTCAGCAGAGGTTACTATGCTCAGTGATTTGCATGTCACAAGCTCTCATCTCAACATGGAAATGAAGTCCATTTTTTACTGTCATTCTTTCCACTTTGTGCTCTAACCCTCTGAAAACATCTTCCCCCAGTGAAACTCATACCAGCCACTCACATTGTAATTATCCGAGCAGCCAAAAGCCCAGTGATTTATTGGCTTTATTCTAGCTGGAATAAAATGTAAACCTGGATAATAGCTGTCATTTCCAGGTTCAGAGCTGGGAATGTGAGATAGAGATTGATTTTTAACTGTCCATTTCCTTAGCTCAGAATATTATGTAGTGTTTCATTTTGGCTTGTGCTGAATGTCTGTCACTGCAGACACAACATCTGGCCACATCAAGGTGTCTTAGCCATTTTCAATTGCTTTGTTCTGGCTCCTCCCAGAAATTCTCCATCAAAATAATTTTTAATTTGGGACTGAATATTCTCCACAATAGACAATATTTACTAGGTTGTGGGTTTTCCCCTTTTTTCTTTTTTTTTTCTCCACCTCTCCCTTGCTTCCACCAATGGCACTGAAAATTTGCAAGGTCAACTTGTCGATCATAGCATTGGTTCATGAAGTTATTATCCAGGAGAAGCAGAAAGCTGAGGAATATTAACACAGCTGTTGATGTCTTCATATCAATATTTGTTTTATGCTTTTGCTGGTTTATGCATGGCAATCTGCTTGGTATGTGGTGAAAACCCTTTTTCAGTTTTACTATGTATTAAACAGACTTCATAATGCCACACTGGTTTATTCTGTATTTGAACTGCCAATACTGAATATGGAGGATTATAGGTTGATATGGTTTCTCTGCAGTAGTGTATTATTTAAATTGGATTTTACATAAATGGTAGGTAGCATGTAAGAAAGAAGCTGTTAATACTTATATGTTATATTGATATCACTATCCTTCCTACATAAGATGTGTTAGCTAATGTACTCTTCCTTTTTTTTTTCTCTGAAGCAAAATTTGTCAGTAAGTAGTGGTAAGGGATCTTCATAAAGACAGATCTATAAGCAGTAAAGCAAATATTTTTAAAATGCTATAGATAATGTACAGTGCTCAAGGATTACTGTTATCCTCATAGTTTTTTATGAAAGTGAAAGAAGCTACAGAAAAAGACTACAGCTGAAAAAAATATGCATTTGTGTGAATCATTAAGGAAGACAGTACATTTTGAAAAAAGAGTTTCAGTGAATGAAAACATAAATATCTTTTTAGAGAAAATAGAAAATTTATCTTTGCTTTCCTAAGTATTTCAAATTAAATTTAATCTTTACATAATAATGTGATATTTGGCCATGTTTTATATACAAACTATATTACATACTTAGTAGAATTTATTCAGTAATTGACAAGATTAGTTTCTCATAATTAAAACTTCCTAGTCTCCACTGAGATATGCACATGCATATGAACAGTCAAAATCGATTAAATCCTTCTTCCTTTAAACATAGCCATCCTATTTCTACTGATCTCCATTTTGCATTATGCAGTGAACATAACTGTTCTTGACAAGAAGTCTGTGCAGTCAGTAGTATTCCAGTTGTTACCAGTTCTTTGATGAAAATGTACGTGTTTAAAATACAAATGATACTTCTTCAGACTTGCAAAACAGGAATATTTTTTACATAGAAGCACACCAGCTCGCTTTTTAAAATAAGAATTAATTTAGTTTATATTTCAAATATTTTGTTTTTTTTCTTTTTAAATTAATTACAGTCCATTTGTGTTCTGGTTTTAACTATAGTCTGGCAACAAACTGTTCCAATGCAGTAACTATTAATTTCTCTATTCTCCATTTACTACTATAAACAACTGAATTGCTAGTTACTATGGGAATTGCTATTGTTTTAATTTGAAACAGTGATTATATAGAATGATGATTTTGACATTAGTAAAAGTTAGATTATCAGAAATTCTTTACCATTTCATTGTGTGGGCCTAGATGTGTCACAGTGACAGTCTGTTGTTCATACACGCATTGAGTTTCTCCTAGATGTATCTATACTTAGTAATTTTTTGTTTTAGGTGAAGTGATGCTAGAGCTCACTGCAGTTATCAGTACTTGTTTTTACAGTAGTCCATCATTTCACTAAGGATGTTCTGCTGGCTGACACTTCATGTTGCTCCCTGTTTACCATCTGCATAATATTTGAGAGAAAGCGCATTTCCCCACCAAATAAGTTTTGTTTGGGTTGTTTGTTTGTAGAAGCTCATTCTGTGCAATGGTATTAAAAATAATACTGTTAGGCTAGGGGGAGCTGATTGTTTAGCCCTTTGCAACAAAATAATTAAAATTTTATATTCAGTTATTACAGTTGGAGTACTGGCTCCACTCCTCTGAATCAGTTTCACCTTTGCAGATTGATAAAAAGTTTACATAACTTTTCATAAAGGCAGTATTTGATATTATTGAAAGGAAGATTCTTAATGTTCTTATAGAAGCTGAGAATGCCACGTATGATTCCTGTGGTGAAATTGAGGAACTTCTATTTGTAGCTGTATGGACCATAAGACATAAATAGATTTTGGAAGCTGGCATCATCAGCATTTCTCCACAGCTCCAAACTGATTGTGTCTGTGGGCTGGTATTTTTTTTTTGGGGCAGATTCATCTCTTTCATCCATATTTTTAGTTCTCTAGGTCTCTTAATTTTTTTTTTTTTCAGCTTGAGCATTTCAATTGCAAATGTCAATAAACAGATGAGGTAGAAATGCTATGAAGAAAGTATTCTAAATATAATTTTTGTGAGGATTTGCAGATTTTCAGCCCCTTCCATTTATTTGTTAGGTGTGCTACTTGATCACAATCATACTTAACAACCTCAAATATAATATGCCATGGTTTTGACATGCTTCCTCATCACAGACACAAAGTCATATACATTCATTTTTCCTAATAAGAACATCTTCTTGAACAAATTGGAACAATCTGTTTTGAGCTCTCTATCTGATTTTCATTGTTGATTTCTTCCTTTGGTTAATACATCAAGATAGAAAGATGTGCTGCATACAGTTTCACTCATGTTTATATATTTCCTTTGCTATTCTTATATTTTATTTCTCCACAAATGGTAAATTTAGGTTAATGAGATAATTTCAATTTACAGTATTGTTTAAGTCAGTAGAGATATGGGTATCTAAAGTGAGTTCTGCACTCCAGAAAACAAAAATTGCACATGAAAGATCATAAAAGGAATGCATTAATTTGGTTTTAGGATTTTCAGGTATACGCGTGAGTTTACTAAGACCCCAAGTGACACAGATATGCAAGAAAATAAATATCTCCCTTTCCCTCTCTTCTCCCCACTCTTCTCAGCCCTTCCTTTCTTTCATTTATTGATTCTAGATTTTATTGCTGCAGCTTTATCTTAGGTTTTCCTAAGGTGTCTGAGGAAAGAGAACAACACAGGAAAATGTTGGTTTTTGTTGTTGTTGGGTTTTTTTGTTTGTTTGATTTGGTTTGGGTTTTTTTGTTTGTTTGGTTTTTTTTGTTTGTTTGTTTGTTTTTGTTTTGGTTTTTTTTGTTGGTTTGTTTTTTTTCTTTTTCTGGTTTGATATTGACCTGTGTCCTGTGGTTTTCTCTTCCTTACATTTTTACCAAATTGTGTATTCTAGATTGTTAGAAATTTGAGAATACTGTATATTTCAATCAGTGCTGGCTCTCTTTTAGGTGCCACACTTTATGGAGTGACTGAATGCAAGGTAAAATAAGCAGCTGCCCCAGGAGAATCCTGCATTTTCCTTTATTTCATTGCTTATAATATAATTATAATGAAAGAAGAAATTCTAAAATATTACTTCTGCAAGCTGGCCTGCCATTAGGTAGGAAATAGTGAAAATTTTGTAAGCATTAACCCAAATTTAAATCCAGCATGACAGAAGCCTTAGGTCTTTAATAGTCTTTATTTATTGCCTTGTAATGTTTGCATTAACATAGATTTTCAATACGAATAGACTTTGCTGTGCCCTAGTGATTTTTAGAGTCTGATTTAATGGAACAATCATAGCTCACCAGACTTTACCCAAACTTTCAGAAGCACATTATTAGCAATTTCTGTTTGCTTCCCTGGTCAAAGTATGAATATTTTAATGATAGACAGATAGATAGATAGATAGATAGATAGATAGATAGATAGATAGATAGATAGATGGATAGATAGACAAACACAGACAGATAGATGATGGGGGGGGTTAAGGAAATGAGGATTATATCAACCAATCAATATCTTTGCCATTTCAGGATTCTGTGTTCTCTGGAGGACATAATAGAGTAGCAATGAGCAAATCTAAATCAGAAGAGATTATATATTTCTGTGGGGCAACAGTGATCACATGTGCATACAATCACATCTCAAAAGAGTTGTTCCAAATTGAAAAGAAAAAACCTTCATTAAAGTCAAAGCAAACAATTATTTTCAGTAGGCTTCTTCATGTCAGACTAAGTATGAAAGTTTTAAAATATGACTTTAAAGATGAAGTTATATGAAATATTTTGTTGAAGACAATGTTAAAACTCAGAGTGAATTCTGTAAGATTAGTCTGCATGTGAAGAAAAATCCTGAGTGGAAAAAAGGAGCATAGGAATTTCAATTATTCCCTTGGTAACCTGTGTGAATGATATATTTTTGCCTGAGAAGCTAACTTAAATAGAAGTGCTGGCAAAAACTAATACACCAGATTTATTTATCTGACTGCTGCTTTCTCCAAATGGAAGCCTGACTTGCAAAATTACTTTCAGTTTATGAAATGTTTAATGTAGTAATATTTCTTTTTATGATGATTTAGGATAAACTGAAATCTTACAAACCAATATTTACTCAATAAATTTCTTTGTGCCGAAAATTTTCCAGTCTATGGAAACCAATTTCATATATAGTGAGGGAGAAAAAAAAGTGACATCTGCTTATAAGAGGAAGCTCCTCTGATTCATTTATAGATAACTACATTCTGTCTGATCTGGAACATCAACAAGGATTTATCAAAATTCTGTCATTATTTATAGAATACTTTCTCTGGAAAATCTCTTGATTTCATTAAAAAAAACCCACAGAACAAGGTCTACTAACATATAATTAATTTGAAGTGCAAGATAAATAATTTGTGATTGCATAATTCTGGAATATCTTAATGCCACATCAATGTTTACAACAGGTGAAGATAGAGGATCAAAATGTTTTATTCATTAACACATATACTTTTCTTCACCTCCCCTGACATTTTTACTAACTTCCAATAGTTTGACATAAGAAAACATGAATTATAGCTTCCAAACCTGGAAACTTAATTTTCAGTGCCAAATATTCATCATAGATATAGTGAGGAGTGACCATTTGGGCCCCTGTCATGACATAATCCCAGCTGGTAACTAAGTACCATGAAGCTGCTCTGGTGGGATGAAGAAGAGAATTTAAAAAAGATATAACCTGTGAGTTAAGAACAACTTCATAATTGAAATAATATAAAATACAATATTAATAATTATAGTAATAATTCTATTAATGATAGTAATAATAGTAATAATATAGAAAGGGAGATAACAAAAAAAAGAGAGAGCAATAAATCCCAAGTAGACAAATGATGCACAATACAATTTCTCCCCACCCACTACAGGTGCCCAGCCTGTCTCCAATCACCAGTCAGCAGCTCCTGGCCAAATTCCCCCAGTTTATATACTGGGCATGATGTTCTATGATATGGGATTTCTCATTGGCTAGTTTGGGTCAGGTTTCCTGGCCATGGTCTCTCCCAGATTCTTATGCACCTGCTCACTGGCAGATGATGGAAAACTGAAAAACCCTAGACTTAGGAAAAGCTCTGCTCAGGAACAGCTAAGCCATGACTGTATTATCAACATTATTCTTGCACTAAATTAAAAAAAAAAGAAACAAAACAAAACAAAAAAACCTGTACTCAACCAGCAGCTAGGAAGAAAATTAACTCTACCCTAGTAAAAACCAGGGCAGCCCTTCATGACTATTTGAAATACAAGCTTTCAATAAAAAAAGAAATATATTTTAAGATTCTGTTAAGCTTTCCTCTTGTATGCTGAAATACCATTTTGTTCTTTGTATCTATTATAAATCCATTATATGCTTAATTATAATAAATTAACATTGTATTTTTGTGTTTGTGTTTTTTTAATATAAAAGAAACACAGTAATATATAGAAGATAAAAGAAATGTTCTCTACTATTCTGTATGACTTATTTCAACAATTTTTGTGCCATCTTATAACACTATAGGACATTCTGTATTGTATGTGGTATGCCATTATTGGGGTCAAAGGGTATCTGATGGATTTGCCATGACTTTATAGAAAAGGCCTGTGGATATTGACAAAAAATTAGCTATTTCCTCACTCTACCCTTAAGACACCAATTTACATACTTTACATTTTTTTAAATAAAGGTGTATTTACTTCTGATATAAAACTAATGGAAGAACAAGAAAGAAATATGTGCGTATACATATTACAGCAAAAGACCCTGTGTGTTGCAGGACAAGTAGAGTATTGTGTTAGAGCTTCCATCTCTCAGAAATCTTGTGGATAGGTGCATATATGCTCTAAGGGACATGTGCTACTGAAGTGCAAGTACTTGTTCATTGTGTAGACAGCCAGCACAGATCACTTTTCCCATGTGTTCCATATAAGCTGAACCCACAACTTTTGTAGAACTTAGTCAATGAACACAGCAGTTTCCAAATGATCCTGCTGGATTTAGAGGACATGTGCTGTAGTAAGTCTCTCCAAGATGAGTCTCAGAGCTCATATATTTTGTTTCCCCCAAAGAATATATATTATATATAATTTTTTTTACGCAGTTAATTTAGTTCTGATCTTCCAAGCAGAAAACTGAGTTTATATCATGTGCTGAGTGGATTCTCACCATGCTGTGGATGTACTCTGCTTCATTTTCATTACTGAAAGGTATAAAATTCAGAAGTTGGGGCAATTATAAAAAAGTTGTGTATGCTTTCATTTTCTCTTTCCTTCTTGCAGAGCAAAGGTACTAACATAAAACCTCTCCTGATTATTTCTTTGGGCAATATGGGTAATTACATAATAGATGATGGAATACCATAAAGATTGACAGAAAATCCTTAGAAGCAGTCTAAGTTTGTCTTTTTTAATGTATATGCTCATTAGTAGTCTGTCCATTTTTTATGCCTAAGTCTCTAGGATGACTCCAGGTTGTTCTTAGACGCAAAAGGGTCCACAGTAAACTGCAAAGTAGAAATCCCTTTTTTCCCCTGCTGCACTTTCATAATTGTTATGTTACTGTCAAAAGAAAATTCTTTTCACCAGTCAAGTAGTCTAACACCTTAAACAATTGTCTTCTTAACTTCTCCTTAACCTTTGTATCTGTTATTTATACTATTGCTTATAGAGAAAGTATATATGCTTGTACTTTAGCTATGTAACATGTCTTGTCCATGTATTTGCTGTTTGCTTTAGATGTTAAAATAATTCTTGGAAAAAAAACCAAAACATTTTCCCAGTTTTTTTTCTCTTGTTCCAATGATGTCTTGTATGCTTGATAGTACACTATTTTCAGTGAGGAGTAGGAACTGAGTTCTGGCTCCTGTGGCATAGGAATTAATGTTGTTGTCTCCTTAAAATCATAGTTTTAACATGAGGCTTCTGAAGACCAAATTGCTTTAAGGACTGGAAAAGTAAAATTTTGCTTTTCACCAGCTTTTAATATTATAATGTTAAGTTTTCGATCACCACAGCACCTAGGAATCAAGGTCTCAGTTTACACACCATTGTATAAAAACAAAGTTATGGAAAACAGGTCCCTATTATAAGTGATTTGCAGAAAAACAAATGACTGGCAATTGTGTGAACACAGAAGCTCTGAAACATTGTTAGGGGTTATGTAAGTTTTACAGAAAAGGGAAGGGATGGAATTTATACAGATAAAAACTAAATAGTGTGGAAAAAAAATTGTGGGATGGTGTTCTGACGCTCCCAGTGAGAGGGGCGGCATAAGGTGCAAAAGGTAAATGAGTAGCAGCTGGCAGAAAGTACCATATCAGAGGATAAGTCCAGATGCTGAAGGTGAAAGAGCTGGTAGGTAGGTTGGGGTAATCCATGATATGTTTGAAGAGAAGTGGTGTTCTTGACTCCATGGAGAAGTGCAAGCCAGCAGTGTCAAGAAGAGTGACACTGTCAAAGTGACAAGGTAGGGAAGATCACTGCAGCCTCATTTGAAGTGGACAAAAGTTGTGTTAGACAGCAGTTTTCACAAAAAAGAAAGAAAAGGATGGTTCAGAAACTGACACGTTGACAAGAGCCAGGATGAGAATTTTAGGTATAAGGTCTGACAGCAAAGGCTGGTCCTTGATAAATGAGCACACACAGAAGTGAAGACCTCAAGAGCTTTGGCCTGAGTCAAAGATACATGTAATAAATGGTGCAACATAACAAGACAAATTATGTGATCAAAAAACATGGCATCTGGGAGAAGGGAATCCAGAGAAAATTGTTAAAATTTGATAGTTTTCTGTATTTCGTGGTGAATATTAGAAACCACAAAAAAGACTTCTGTAGTACAATGCAATATGATGTAACATAAAGTATTTTTCAGTTGTAACATAAGCATAAAGAGACCTATTTATAGCTTTTTATAAAATTTCATGTGCAAATAAATGTGTAAAATATATATGTATAAATAGACATGCAAATAAATACATGCACGTATAAAATTTGATTAAGCGGCAGATTTTTAAGATCACCCTGCAGCAGGCCATTGGTGGTTTGTTTTTAACATCTATTTTCAATATTCAGTTACTAAAGGAGTCAATTAACTCTTTGGGTTCCCCATATTTCATTATGTTCCTCAAAAACTTCTTTGTTTCTGTTAGACCCACCCCCTTTCTCACTCCATGTCTGAGTCCCTGAGCAATTACAAATTAGGAACTCAGTTCTACCTCCTGTTAAACTAACCATGATTACATCAAGTTCAACTTGGTGCCTTGGACATTCTGTCCTTGAGGAGAGAGACAAGGAATGTTGAAAAATTATCAAATCACACATTCTGTGGGAAGTATTATTTGAACCACTTGTATGTATCAGAACATATATCTGAAAATATGTTTTCAATATTTTCACTAACTGTTTTCGGGATACCTTTGTGAAATACTCTTTTAGTCTGCTAGTCTGTCATCTTCTCAGAGCTCTCCCACATTCTCTGGACAGCCCATGTCTCCTTGCAAGTACCATGGATTTGTAAGGTCTGTAGTACTTTAAATCCCATCTTTCTGACTTGATGAATCAACAACATCACATCAGCCCAGAATTTGTTGCAATGTAATATAAGAACTCACTTTAAAAATCTGTCTGATCTTCCACACTGCTCCTATTCCATTATTAATCCTGGCATTTGGGAAGCAAAACCTTTTCATTAACCATCAAGTGAAAATATCATTAATAAGCTGTTAACTGCTAATCATGTAACAAATATTCTATCTAACTGTGAAGTGAATTACTCAGTTTAAAAAT
The DNA here is from genome assembly GCA_013397075.1 of Rhabdornis inornatus. Lineage (NCBI taxonomy): Eukaryota > Metazoa > Chordata > Aves > Passeriformes > Rhabdornithidae > Rhabdornis > Rhabdornis inornatus. The sequence continues at coordinate 802,852 of VWZS01001374.1, forward strand.
TATTGTGTCACAATATAAACATAATTTTAATAGTTTATTAATCTCTGATTATAATGAATGGGGACTACAGTCATCTTGTCCATAGGGACAAGGAAGATTGGATGGACATGATGTGGTGTGTCCTTTTATTTTTTGAAATGTATTCTCCTTCCTCACTCCTTACTCACAGCAGAGTTATACAGTTATATGCTTTAGATAGACCAGCAAATTGAAACCAGACTATCTTTAATTTTTATTAACTTTTAGCAATGTTATCAATAAAAAAAAAACAAAAACTGTTTTTTCACTGAATATATTGGGATATTTTGGGGCACATTAATTTTAACATCTTAAAAAAATATTGGTTTTTTTTAAAGTCCACCTACTGAAGCATTAATTCCTATATTGTGTAGTTTTTTTGCAGATTTTTCACTGTCATCTCCAGGAGAGTATCAGTGCATTGTACTGGTCATATCTATGCTTCCCTTATTTTAATGGTGTCATAATAAGTCTCGTTTAAAATACGCATATATTTACAGTAGAAAATCCCTCTGAAAAATGTATGTCCAAACCAAGAAAAAGTAGAGTTTGCATAATGAACAGATTGTAAGCAATTTTACAAAAGTCAAAAATGACATCTTAATTCCTCACAAAATTTATTTCTTCTCTGCAACACTGTAATCTGGCCTTTTCATATAAAGCAGCTCTACCTCTGGTCTTACATTTCCTGGAGGCAGCTGATTGCCTTGACATGTCTTCATAACAGATGATTACAATCAGAGTCCCATGTAATTCAGTATCTGTTTTCAAAGAATAAAGTTTAATCTAATAACATTTTATTAAATTCTCAGTTCCTGTAGGACTGCTTTGGAAGGATATTCAAGGTAAATCATTTTATTTGGGAGCTCAGCTGCTGGTTACTCTTATCTTTTCTAATGAAAATTTATTTCAATGTAAGAGTAGATTCACTATTTTTAAAATTTTGATGTTTTCTGAGTGGGAGATTTTGTGTGTGCATACTAAATTTTCAGCAGAGACTACATGGCCTGAAACAAATTACTTTAATTCTTTCATTAATCAAAATATTAACTCTTTTCTGTTTGAATATTACCTTTTAGAGGGAAAATATTTTAAAGTGCTACAGTAGTTTAGTATCTCAGTGAACTGAAAAGGACATTTTCATAGCAAGGAATACATACTCACCAAGACTTTTAAAAGCCCTTCTTTTTAAGGGGAAAAAAAAAAGTAAAGTTTGCTGAAGTTCCTTATTAGGTACACCAACTCTCCTTACATAAAAGGATACAATTTCAAGATACCCAAGGGGTCTCTAGGAGTGAGGAGCTGCACTTGCAGGAAGAATTAATATTTGTATCAAGTAATTTATGATCACAATATTTACATCAGCGAAGAATGAGAGAATTAAATCATTATCATAAGAAAACATTTTTCATAAATGAAATGTTAGCAGCTTGATGAAATCCCAAGGGTAATAAAATAGCTAGTTTCAGATCTTTCAGGAAATTGAGGATTCTGAGAACTGCTTTTCATTTTTTAACTCAACTATTCACATTTCCCTTCCCTTCCCTTCCCTTCCCCTGGGTTTTTGTTCAGGTTTGGGTTTTTTTTGGGTTGGTTTTTTTTTTTATTTATCTGGATGTGTGCCATTGTCCTAGATTAAACATTAAATTTGTACTCCCTTCTCAAGCCAAAAACCTGACTGCTTCTGACATGCTGAATAACAGTTTGTATTAATTCTTAACAGTATATGCTCTATGTGCTAACAAAAAATGTTTTCTGACATTTTTCGAACTGAAATGAATTACAGCTGCAGCCTGCAGACACAGAGCACATCCTGCTTCAGAACTGATGAGCATTGGCTGAAGGTATGATTTGTTTTCTGAGAAGACAATAAAAAGTCTGGTGATGTCATTTACAGAAGAGTAGAAATTTCCAGAAATTTAGTAACTGGGCATTAACCACTAAAAACCTTAAAGTAAAAAAGCTACATTATGAAGAAAGAGAAAAAAAGATATTGTTCTGCCATGACTATGTGGGGAAAACACCTCGGGAGACTGAACAGATAAGTATAATAATATCAAATAAATAGCATGAGTGTTTCAAGTAATATCCAAAGAAGACAATGCTCTTTAAAAATTAACTTTCTGTATTCTTATGAATTTGAATAACTAGAGAAATATATATGTATTCTACTAGGCATTTTGAAAAAACCTCCAAAGAACCCCCTCCCCAGTTTCAGTTATATAGCATAGCATTTTGGATATGACCACATGTAAACAGATTAGTCTATTTACACTAAACCCACAGCTGCCCAGCCATTTTCATAGCTGTCAGTGTTGCAATCATTTTTGATTGTGCTTTCTTAGTAAACAAATGCAGACAGAGATTCAATTACAGAGCCGGTTATGAGCAGCAGTGGTGTTGAATTCTACTGTAGGCCAGGGTTAATACCCTGCTGCTGGAGCAAGAAGACAGCGGAGCAGCAGGGCCTTGGATCTGAGTCATAATTGCCTCCTGAGGCTGAGCATGATGTGGCTGTGTTCATCAGATCATTGGAAAGAACAGAAAAACAGAAAAATTGCCTTCAAGAGGATTGGTCATAAGCCCTATATAAATGGGGAGCAGTTGTAAATAAAACAACCTGGCAGTTTAATACTTTTGCTGGAAATAGTTTTCAGCCTTATAAAACAGTGTAACAATAATAGTGGAGATTTACTACTTATCAGCTATTAAAACATTTCTTCACAACAACCTTTTGAATTTGCATTTATTGATAAGTAAGTAAAAATCTTACAAAGAATAGAATATAATTTTATTAGATTCCTCCTATGGTGTGTCTTTGGTGCTCTTATCTTTTCTAAACTTTGTTTCATTTAGTTCATTTGCTGCTTATTATTTTCCTTCCAAATGTATGACTTATTTGCAAGTCTGTTCCACTTTAATTTTTACTTTCATTTACATTTATGTATCTTACATATTTCTAAATAATTTGGGTTTTTTGTTTACTCTTTGTTGGGCTGGTTTACTCTTTGTTTGGGTTTTTTTTGGCATTTTTAAGACTCTGATACTTCTAGCAGGCTCAGCATCAGTGTGGCTTTATGTCATGAAAAAGAGATAAGCATAATACCCTAAGACTAGTCCATACTATGGTTTATTATTATATTAAATGGGGTATAATATTATATTAAATGGCTGAAGCATTTCATGCAGCCGTGGATCTTGCATTTCTACAATTTACGTTGTTAACCCAGTCCTTTTCACAACTGTCCACATCTATTTCTGCTTTAAAGATTCCCTAAAAATTCCAGCTCATTTCCACAAAGAAGATTTGCATGCTTAGTTCCTCCTTTTAGTTTCCCCTCTATGTCAAGAGTTCTGGTAAGGAACATTTCATACCTAGCTTAACTTGGCCCTGCACAACTCTTGTATTTCTCTTACATCAGGCATTTTGTGTATCCTTTATTTTTCTCTGAATCAGATTCATTCAGTTTATATGGAGGAATTTTCAAGCATTTCCAGTAGTTTGAACTACTACAGGGTCATCACTTCTGGTTTTACATGCAAGTTTGAGTAGATTTCTTCCTGTAGTTGCTGTTTAATCTTCCTCTTTGCTATCTTTTTCCATCCTCTCCCTGCATGTGGAAAGGGCCCCATGTTGGATGGGTCTTTGAACAACCTGGTCTAGTGGAAGGTGCTCCTGTCCATGGCAGAGGGTTTGGATGCAGATGATCTTTAAGGCCTCTTCTGTCCTAGGTGGCCTAGGTGACCCAAAAATCATGCATTGCATATTCTTTCTACATCAATCCATGCAGTCTGTTTTACTGTCTCTTTAAGTCTCGGCAACCCGAGAAGCAGAACCTGTGTGTTCTACTCCAGTTCATGGAAAGGAGAATTATTTACCCAGAAATACTGGGTCCATTTAAAAATAGAGAACAGGTGTTCTCTCCAGGCTTCTGGGGGGTCACCTTGGCAAGGTCTCTGAGTCACAACCTGAGAAACTGCATTTCACAAACCAAAACTGCCTCTGAGCAGATTCTCAACACCTTTGCTTCTTCAGTATTTGGGTTTTGTTCTGCTGCTTGACAGCTGATGTGAGGCGGCACAATGCAAAAGCTTTTTTACTCTTCCTGGGCTTTGGAGAATTATGCAATACCTTCACTGCTGCAGCTTCTATCTGCTAAGGAGAGGTCAGACCCTCTCTCCACAAGCTTTTCCAGCTACTGCCCCCACTTCCAGCTGCACTGTGCTGAGAAGGGGTAGGATCCTGTAACTGCTGGGAAGTTTCTATCAGCACATTCTGGGCAACATCAGAGTCTTTTGAACAAAAATATTTTCCATGTTTTGTTTTGTCCTCAGTTATTTGTGTGTGTGTAGGGGCAAGGGGTAAGTTTGCTGCAACTGTGTAGGCTCAGTTGCTGTTCTGTTTTCATTTGTTCTCTCTGTCAGCAGCATGGTCTGGAGTAGGGGGCTCCTCTGCCATCTTGTCTTTGTCCTCTGGGCCAGCCACATGGGCTGCTATGTTGACTGCTATCTTGTTTTCTTTGTTCCCAGGGGTCCAGGCATCTCAACACCGCTCTATCTAGTGGTTTTTGCTGTTTTCTTGGTTGCTGCTGTTTTCTTTTTATTAAACTCTTATTTTTCACTTGTATCTTCTTGCACCTGTCTCTCCTTATTGGAGAAAGGGGGGTGGTTAAAACTAAGGGGAGGTAATCAATTTTGAAGTTTCTGCCCTGTAAACTGTCTTAAAGTAAGATGCCTTCCAACCCAAACCATTCTATGACTGCATACCAACAAGCAAAGAAAAACAAAGAATTAATTCACTGCTTCCATGGGCAGGCAGATGTTCAGCCAACTCCAGGGGACCAGGGCCCCATCATGTGTTATGGTTACTGGGGAAGACAAAAAACATCACCCCAAATGTTCTCCCCTTCCTGCTTCGTCCCCTTACTGAGTATAATGTCATATAGTCTGAAATATCCCTTTGGCCACTTGTCCTGTCTGTATCTCCTCCCAACCTCCCATGCACCCCCAATTTCCTGGCCAGTATAGCAGTACAAAAACAGAAAAGGCCCTGGCTCTGTGCAAGCCCTGCTCAGCAATAACAAAAAAATCTCTATATTATCAACTTGGTGTTCAGCACAAATCCAAATTATAGCTCCATATCAGCCACTGTGATGAAAATTACAGCCAAAATCAGCACAAAAAGAAGTTTTATCTCCTCACTTGGGATAAATCAGGCTTCAGATATGTATTTCCTTTAAGTAGAGAGGTGTCTAGGCTTAGAATAAACACACTAGCCAAAACCAATAGGTCAAGACTACTGAATCTGTATCACATTACCGACAAAGGTACAACATTTTCAGATTTTTTTTCTGGTATCATACCCTCTTAAAATTAAAAAAAACATAGGCTATTTCTAGGAATCAAGTCAAATTCAGTTGTATCTGTTTGCCTCCTTTTTTTTGTTTGTTTTTTTTAACAAAATTTACCTGACTGTGTTTAATTATTGCTAATAGATTGTTTCCTTTATATTTTATAGAAAAAAAAAAGCTGTCAATTGTTCTGAATATCACCATATATATGAATGGGTGAGCTGAAGAAATGATGAAATGTAGATATCTACATCTAAATTGATTACCCTGAACTCTAGAGTGTCATGGACAAAAATGTCTATGAGTCGTCGGTGAAAACAAGCAGCAGATAATGGGCAGTCTGTGAAGGTGGGGGTGAATACCCCAGACTGAACTTTTGAATTCTCAGGACAAACCTGGTACTTTCTAGTTGCCACTTGTGTTGGCTAGGTTGTCTGTTCTAATAACACCTGGAGTAAACAAAATGGGCATGTCCTGAAATGAGAGGAAGCCACAAATAAACCACAGGAGTCTGATCACATACATCTTGTACAGGGACAATTTAAATTAGGAAAATCAGAGAATTTGGGATCTATAAAGAGCTGGTGCTGAGAAAATGTGATCTCAATAGGATGGGGAGCCAGAAGGAAGGCAGCAAACATCCTAGCTGGAGGGAAGATCATGAAAGTAGAGAAAGTTCTTGTACACTGGGGAGTAACATAGAAAAAAATGTCAGGAGAAGACCCTGGCCAGTAATGCCCAAGACTGACAACTTCAAGCAGCTGTATATCATTAACCTTTTTCCCAGTAACTTTCTTCCCAGTAACCGTGGTCTGGATCTCATGAAAAGAGAATTCAAGACCTACAGAACCTAATGTTGTGGGTGGGTGGGCAGGTGAAATGAAAACAACTGGGTGTGTGAGAATCAAGTAGGTTAAAACCTCAAATTTTGATTCTTAATACAACAGTCTCCAGATCCAATACATGTTTCCATTTAAACTGCCTCACCCGTGCAGTAGCAAAAGCCACTCTATATTTGGCCCCATTAGTTCTGTCCATTGTAAGAGATCTGTAGAGATCAGGAAGAAAACATGCAGTTTCACCACAGAATACCAACTAATTTATTAATTGATGAAGACTCATGGATATTTAATATTTTAGCACATAAAAAAGATAATTGCTGTCAAACGTTCAAAGGGTAATTTATGACAAGATATTCATAGTCTTAAAAGTAATAAGTAGAAATCAGAAATCATTCATATAAAAACTGCAAGAAATACCAGCTTCCCTGCTTTGGTTCATTATAACATCATGTAATACACAGAACTGCAGAATCACAGAATGGGTCAGGTTGGAAGGGACCACAGTGGGTCACCTGGTCCAACCTCCCTGCTCAATCAGGCTCATCCTAGAGCACATGGCATAGGATTGTGTCCAGGCAGGTCTTGAATATCTCCAGTGAGATAACCTGTTACTCCATAGAGGTTACTCCATAACCTCTCTGGGCAATCTGTTCCAGGGATCAGTCACCTGTACAATAAGGAAGTTCTTCCTCATGTTCAAGTGGAAACTTGCTATGCATCAGTTTGTGCCTGTTGCCTCTTGTACTATTGCTTGGCAGCACCAAGCAGAGCCTGGTCTGTCCTCTTGACACCGTGGGAAGGTTATCAAGCAAATCATCATGCTTGTTTACAGATGCATGAAGGACAATAAGATTACTGTGATTTTTTAACACACCTAAAAAATCTGAAGTTTCCAGAAGGAGATAACCAACTAGAAGGAAAGGATGAGAGGAGAGCAGTGGAGTTTTTAATCTTGATTTTAACAGGACTTTTGATGCTGGCTGACAAAACATGCTCAAAGTAACAATGATGAATCACAGAGAGTGGGACTAGAAACTGGTTGAGCTGCTGGGCTTAAAGGATTGCAGCAGCACAAAGTCTAGTGGGAGGCTAGAAGAGGTTGGCACTTTAGCCAATACTGTTGAACATCTTCGTTAGTCACCTGGATGATGGGCTCAAAGACATCCTTCACAAGTTTGCTGATGATGGGACAAGTAACCTCATGCACCCGTGTTGACTCTCCGGGGGCTGACTTGGTGGAAAGGAGCTCTGCAAGGTGTCCTGGTGAATGCCAAAGTGAACATGTGTCCATGAGGCAAGAAGACTGACTCAGCGATGCCCTCAGTGACAGGAAAGAGGTAATGGGCACAACTGAAATACAGGAAATTCATTTAAACAAAAGAAAAATAATCTCTATTACTGTGACAGTGGTCAAATCAGGCCAAGATTTTTGTGGAAACTACATCCCTGGAAATAGTTAAACTCCAGCTGGGCGTGATCTTGAGCAACCTGCTCTAGCTGACAGTGAGCAGGCTGGTTGAACTGGTGATCTCTGGAGCTGCCTTCCAGCAAACCCACTCCATGATTATTTGTGAGAGCAACATATAAGGCACAACAGGATCAGAATTTTATTGATTCAGTGCCATTTATTATAAAATGCAGAAAAAAAAATATTTTTGCCTGTGTGGATTTTTGGTTGCAATAAAGTAGAGAATATAATTATTTTAACTGCACAACATAGAAAGGTTCAAAAACTTAAAGAAAAGAAATAATTATATTCTTTGCACAGTTTTTTAATAGGGCTTTTAACTCAGACAAAACTCTGAAAGTTCACTGTCTGTTTCATCTGACAAAACCTCTCCACTGGAGTATACTGTAAATGATCTGATTCACCAAGTGTAGTTCCCTCTCCTGGCCTTTCCTATGACACCTTTTAACAGCCACATTCCATTTCCTACTGTTTCAATCATGCACACTTCTAATTTTGTGAAAAAAAATCTCACTTCTACCACAAAGGGATCTGCATTAACTCCACTGACTTTGATGATAATTTGACACATTTCAACTGTTCTGTCTCAGCAATATGTATTTGTGTTCTCTCTACCATGTCCGTGGAAAGAGGTAGTAATTAATAAAAAAAGGAAAAAAAGAAAAAAAATAAATTGGAGAAAATCCTAATAATCCCTCATAAAATCATAGAAGCATAGAATGTTAAGGGGTTTTGAAGGGATTGTAACATTCATGTAGTCCCAACCCCCACTGCCATGGGCAGGGACAACCTACCACTAGACCAGGTTTCTCAAGGCCTTATCCAACCCGGCCTTGAACACTTCCAGGGATGGGGAGCCCACAGCCTCTCTGGGCAACCTGATCCGTTGTCTCACCACCTTCACAGTGAAGACCTTCTTCCTAATAACTAACCTGAATTTTCTCACTATTAGTTTGGACCATTACTCTTTGTCTTATCACTACAGTTCCTGACTAAGAGTCCCTCTCCGGATTCTCTGTAGGCCCCTCAGATACTGGAAGATGCTTTGAGGTTTCCATGCAACCTTCCCTTCTCCAGATTGAACAGCCACAACTTCCTCAGCCTGAAAATTCAGCCATTCTTCATCTCTCCAGTTTGTTTCAGATATAACTTCAACACTACTACCACTTCAGAATTAGCCCTCTGACTTTAAATGATTATTTCTTTATTTTTACAAATGTTTCCTTGAGTATTTTTGGTAACTTTAGTTAAAAAAGCAATTATTGTGTGTTCTTATAATCATAAATGTGCCACTCTCTCACTCAGTATATTGAAGACCTGTCCTATGTCAGCTAATATATCTTTTATATTGAAACTATTAAGTTTCAATAAAGTTGACTCTTCTATAATTTTGCAGAGTTATCAATACAGTATTACATTTTCACTGTTCTGTTTTCTATAGATTAAGTTTATTGGTTAAAACCACTAAACTTTTTTTCTGGTTTAAAGCTTTTTCGCTGTGATATATGTTTCTACCAAAATATTGTAGTTGCAGAAAGAAACTTTTCTGATAAATAATGAAGTTTCTGTAGTTCCACAGACCTGATTGACAATATGGTAGTTTTACTGGGCATAAGCCTTCAATCAGATTTTGCTACAAGCTCTGCTTTTAATGATTTTGCCAAACTGTCATGTAATTAATCATTGACATTTCTTTAAGATAATATCAGAAGGTTGTAGAAAACACCTCTAGCGAAGTAAGTTTTATACAAAAAAGAGGGTTTTTTTTTTTGTTTAATAGTAGGATATAATTAATTTTTTTCAGCTTTTTACACTTAATACTTTGTCCAAGCAAAAGCTGGTGTCTTATTCCATCTACAAAAGAGATAGATTAAGTAATCTTCATTGTAGCCCTGCTCAACCTTGTCCTAAACATGCAGTGTAAATCAATCAGGAGGCTTTCAGATAGAAAACTTTATTTAAACTATAATGTAATTTGCATGAGAACAATTTTATATATCATTTAATCTATCCCTTCATGCATTTGGTGCAATCCGTCTCTTTCCAAAGTTATTTATTTTAGTGTGAGTACTTAGTCACTTAACTCTTTTACCTTATTGATGAACAATTTCTCCATTGAAATTATATGGTGATGAAAAAGAGAAAATAAGCACTGGAGATAATCTTAATGAAGTAGTCCAGTACAAAGAAATGCCATCAATACTAGCTATACTTTCAGACTGAGAGTTCTGTGAATATTCGTGAACATTAGCAACAAAGACTGAAGCTGAAATACCAAATCGTGGTAACATCAGATTTAGTGTTTGGTGCAACGTCAGCAGAGATGAGATTCTCGAGCACTGAGATGTGCCTGAGCAGGCACTCCTAGATCTGCTGATTTAACATACCCACTTATAGCCAGATTATTGACATGAGTGTTTTTTGTTTTGTTTTGTTCTGGGGTTTTTTGGTTTTTTTTTATTATTTTCTTTTTTTTTTTTTTTGTGGTGCTCATCTGAGGCAAATGCTCAGGAGTGCCACCTTCCTTTTCCTCTTCATAAACACAGCTAACATTGTCGTTCACAACTTATGTCTGCGTAGATGAAAGACTTTACAAACAACGAACAAAACAAAGGAGATGAAAAGAAACATAATGGCCCTACTTAATCCCACCTGAATTAGGCACAAGACTAAATTAGAAATCTTCTTGTCAAAGTTCGGTTTGTAGCATTGGCAAGAGATAAATGGCTTAAGGGAACAACTCAGATCCTGGTGGGCTGAAAAGCTCTTTAGAAATTCCTGTGTCTCATCAATGACTGCATGCCTAGAGTCTGTTATACATTAAAAGGCTTTTTATTTTTTCCTTTTCCCCTAAATTGCCTGGAAAAGGAATGAAAAATATATAGTCTGAACTTTGATATTAAACACTGTGAACTCTAAAGGCTAAATCCAACCAGGTAGAGACAGCCCAGGATAAATCTAAATCTGCATTAGGTCTCTCTTTCTTCTCCTTCTCTCTGTAAATGAATAAACTCTCTTAAAAAAAATTAGATTAATCTTAAACTTAGACACAAAAAATGGGTTGAACTGCTGGCTTTTCCCAAGACAGTAAAATCAAAAAGTTTTTTTGTTCTTATTGGGTCAACTTTCTAACATCAAATTTTTTAATCTCACTTCTGGTGACAGTAGATTCATTATCCAAAATCAGTGGTAGATGTCCTCAGGTTTCTGTCTCTTTCTACAGGCAGCTGATCCTAAGCTTATTATTCCATGTGTAAAAATTCAGAAGACCAAGTTTTCATCTCACTTTGAAGGACTGAAGATGGTTAATTTGAAGTATTTTAATTGGCCATGGATGACCAGAGCTAGCTGATTAAAATGTTTCTTCAGGGTTTTCTTGAACATTCATATTAAATATATTTTGGTACTATTTTATTCCTGTAATTCAAAATGCTTAACTAATTTATCGAATATTAAATTTAGACACCCGGTAGTACGCAATCTAATTGGAAAGTAAATTTTGAATGCTGGGAAAAATAATTTGTTTGCCTAGCTTATATGGCAACACATTAATAAAAAAGAGTGAGAGATATGAAACAGGAAAGAAATAAATGCTTTTTAATAAAGGAGGAAGACTTAGTTGAAACTGGGAATGAAAATGAAAAAGGTACTGGAAGCATTTGAGTGGGGCAAAAAAGCAAGAGGTAATAAAATAGGAGGTATTATATGACCAGAGACTTTCTTCAGACAGCTTTCACTGACTCCCTATAAATTTCATCCTGATTTTTATCAATAAGTAGTCAACATATTCTGAGCTAATGTCCTTCCCTTGACTTGTCAGTTAGTCTATAATTTCTTGATTTTAAATGCCTTCCAAACTGATACATGAAATGTAATGTAAATGAAAGTAAATTGAGATGAGATACTATTCACATTCATTTTTCAGCTTTTGCTTTGCCTTGATAAAAGAGGGAAAAAAATTAAACGGGACAAAATCAAGGACAAGTGTGCTTGAAATGCACTGTTTTGAGGCTAAATAAGAATGCTTTAAATTAAGATAAAACTATGTGCAGCACTGAAGAAATGGGTTAAATCTTTAACCTTGTACTGTGCAGGGATAGATACAACACATAGTACATTTTTGCAAGTCATCTTGTCAAAAGTATGTGTTCCAGAGTATTAACATAGTGGTAGCTGCTCATAAATATCATGATCTCAAGGTCACATCAAGAGACACAAAATATAATTTGAAAGTTTCTTTTTGCTCTTTCTTAGTGGAGGATGCTCTGTCCTCTTAGTTTGGGACATGTAAGTCCACAGAGGAAGTATTTTTCATTATGGTATTTCTGGCAGTTAGAAGACAGAGCACACTCTAAGAAGCAATGTAATTAGTAATAGGAACCAAGGAACCAAAGAATACATAGGCAAACAAAATTGAAAACTTCATAATAGTTTCTCCTAGAAAAAGAGATGTGTAATTTATAATGGTGGAAGCTGGATGATGATAGACTCATCAGAGCAAGTGTTGATGATTGCTTGTGTTTTTTTAGACTTGTAACCCAAAATAGCTGATACGTGATGGTTGTGCTGAGCTAGTCTGCCTAAGTCTATGGCAGATGCTAGTGACGATATTCAATAAGCTGAAAGTGAAGAGGTATCCTGGAGAGATGGTTGATTTTCAAGGATCATTTCTTCCATGCTCAAAAATGGTCCAACCCAATGTGTAGAAAAGTGGCAGAAGGACTGCAGAGATGAGCAAGGAGCTCCTGATTAAACTGAAACATAAAAAGGAAATATACAGGATATGCAAGCAGGGACATGCTGCCCTAGAGGAGTATAAAGACATTGTCTGATCATGCAGGGATGGGATTAGGGAAGCCAAAGCCCATCTGGACTTGAATCTGCTGAGGGATGTGAAGGTCAACAAGATGGGCTTCTGCAGCTACAGCAGCAACAAAAGAAAACCTAGGGAAAATGAGTCGTCTGTTGAAGGGGGAAGGGAACCAGCTGGAACATGACATGGAGAAGGCTGAAATAATCAATGTTTTCTTTACTTCTGCGTTTCATTAGTAAGAAAGGCCTTCAGGAAATAAGTATGTTTAAGATGTGGTGTTTGCCATATACAGTCATATACTACATGAAGAGGAAGTTGCGTGTAAAGGTAACGTATGTTGTCAAATGCCATATTAATAGGGATATTTAATACATGCTCCAGAACCAGGCAGAGGACATTCATGAAAAGTCAGGTGATGTGAAGCAGACTGGAGGTATACTAGAATACCTTTAAAAGGCAAATGTACAGGATACTCAAATCTGGAAGATTAAAAGTTATGTATGTTAGTAATATGTCGTTTCTTTCCCTTCCATCTTTCAAATTTTCACAGAAGCAGAGAAAGATGCAGGAAGATAGGGCTAATTTCCTCCCCCCCACAAATACAACGTGGTGCAGTGTTGTGGCTCAACCCATGGTGGTAACTAAGTACCAGACATTCATCACATGTCTAGGAATAACACAATGTGCATTGGTTAGGACTCTCCTTGCCTACCTTCCTTCAACCTGCAGCAGAGTATAGAGAAGTCTAGAGGTCTGATTCACCTGCTGACACTGCCTATTTATCTCCTTTGTCTCTATAAGCTGCTTTTAAATTATAACTCTCATAAAGTTGCCTGAAGTTACAAAGTGTGTAGCCAGGTTTAGCTGCCTGTAACTTGATTAAAAGCAATCCTAAAGCCTGACAGTTTAATGCTTTAAATTTGTATATATTTTGGTAATATTATTTCCCTCATCATAAGCACATGAATGTCACAACTTGCCCCTACTAGTAAGATTCCCTTTAGACAGCTGACTGAAAGAAAAGCTCACTGTTTGATAAATTAGCATGTTAGTAAAATGCAAATCTTTCAGAGCAGTTCTGGCATCCAGCTGGCTACTGAAATATTATCTGGAGCAGTGTAGAGAGGCTCTAGTAGGTGAACCTGTGTGTTGGATTAATGACCCATGAGTGTTAGTAGCTCCTCAAAGCTGTTGCCTGAATGACAGCAACTTTTTTAAAAATCACCTCAGTTAAACAACTGCTACCTGCAATACTCCAGTCTGCAACAGCTTCCATCCTCCTTTTGGATTGATTTGCAGTCCAAAATGATCAAGCTCTTTAAAAGCTTCCTTATAGGAATATAAAGTGCATCTGAGTGCTCAGACTAGGTCAGTGCCCTCAATTGCTGAAGTTCGATGGAAAGTTAAGAGCAGATGTTGGGCTATTGTCAGCATCCATAGCAAGAAAATTGGATCTTTGACATTGAGAAGGAGAAACAAACCATCGGTGATGTCATTAAATGTACTAATATACCCATTAATACCCATTCTGCTTAACTGTTAGTGAGGAATTAGAAGACAAAATTGTAGAGCTATTCTAGCATTAATACTGCTTTTTACTGCCCATGCTATCATTCCTTCGATGTTATTTTATTGTTCAGTTAACTGACTCCAACTCACAGATGTGAGACATATCTCTGAATGTTTTCTTCGTAACCATGAAATTACACTCTTAAGTAACAAATTTCTGAATCATCTTGTTGTCTTGAGCCCCCTTTGTTATCCATGTGCTTCTATGTCACCTGAAAAGCTTGTTAATAGGAAAAAAAAGGAAATAAACCTGTGTTTATCAAATACTGTAACATGTCAGAAATACACATAAACTTCAGTAAAACATGTACTGAATAGAATTTTCTTTATTCTCCAGAACAAAATTCAGTCTTAATTAATCTAAAATCATTCTCACATTCTGACATCATCAGATGCTGCAGCAGCTTACAAGAACCAGTATGCCTGCACTGAAACTAATACATTTTTCTCTCATCTTTTTGTACAGGTCTCTCCATGGTAGGTTAAGTTTCTTTGCATATTTCTTTGTGTTTAGCTGAGACACTTATGAAAATCATACAATGTGTATTGATTTCCAAAGCCTAAATATTTCTGACACCTCTCTCAAAATATATCAGTTATTCTGCATGGTAAAAGGAAATATCTATCATAAATGGATGTAATTAATATTAAATTTGCATTAAAAAAAACCCGAAAAAAACCCCAAACCAAAACAACAGACCCAAAAACCCTGAAAGTTCAAGGTTTTGAAAGTCATGTGAAATAAGCTGTAAGCATAAACATAGGGAATAAAAATATATATTTTTCACAGATTTCATGACAATTCATGTTTCCATGGATTTACCTGAAACTATTAATTGCCTTTTCCCATTTGTGCTTTTTATTTTATATAACTATAAAATACTAAACTGTGGAAAAGTATACTATGTTGTTTTGGTTGTGCTATTTTTTTGTTAGAAAACTCTGCTCTTGCTGTAACAATTATACATTATTTTTCAAAAACATTGAACCTGCATATTAAAGGATATATACTGGACTGCTTTATTCCCTCCCTCTTACACAAAAAATATTTTGCTTGCAGAAAGGACAACTTGAATAAGCAATAAAACCCTCTATTTGTCAGATACTCATGTTTATGAATCAAAATTTGTTTTTTCTTAACAATTTTTCTATTATTAAAAATTTTTATTTCTTAAATAAAATAAATGCCAAAAAATTTAAATGGACACTGCTATGGTTCTTAAAAATATTGTAAGTTTCATAACAGTCCATTATTTTTACTAATGTAGATTGGCAAAAAACATTATTTATGATACCTTAGTATTTAAAGCGCCAACAAATATTCACTGATCTGGCACAAGTTTATTAGTATAGAAAGAGAAAAAGATAGTCTTATGTCCTCAGGAGCTAGAGAGGCAGTATAGTATTTCTTTGTCCAAAATTCCAGTGTGAACAGAACTATTTTTTCATCTCTGGTGGAGTATGTTTTTAAAAAGAATTATGTTTCAGCTACAGTGCCATTTCTCAGAACTGCCAACTGTCTAAATGTATGACTGAGACTTCTTGTAATAGTTTTATCTTGTGATTCCCTGTTGCAGGGATTTATTGACTAACATAAATTCTGTTATGTAATTGCCCTGCTACTAAAACACACTATATCAGTCTCTGCCTTTCTTGTTGGAACTGTTCCACTTTAAATAAATAAATATTCACTGGGCCAGAACAAATGAGTGATTGCCTCTACACACCAGTGATTAAGACTCTTGCTTGGGAAATATGAGTCAGATTGAAGCTGTGGCTCCAATTGTTAATTATATGAAGTAGAACAGCTCTGACTTGTCCTTTAATTTTTAGCAGCTTACATAGATTGCATGTCACATACACGTACTTGAATCCCAGTACGAAATCAGGCAAATAAGAAATTACTTGACACTATGTGGCTTGTACAATCGGGACAATTGTGTGTACTGAGAAAGGAGTCAGAGTCAGTATTTTTCTACTTCATTAATAAAAGCACTATATGTGTTCCATCAATTTCTAAATTACAAAGAAGCATAATGAAATTAAATCTTTCATTGAACTTCATTTGATTGTTCTTCATAGGAACTATATATTTATTTAAAAGGGTGTAGTTAATACTACACTGGACAAACGTATTTTAATTACAAGAATGTGCTTTGAGTCCTTACTCATTACTGTGTGAATATACGTAAAGTGGATGTAAGCTTGTTACAAAAATTCTCTACCAACAGCCTGTCAAGAAAATTGTTCACCATCAATTTATCACTTAAAAAATGGACACAAAAGTAACAAGATTTTTTTCACCAATCTTTTTTTTTTTTGGGGGGTGGAGGGGAGGGAATAATTAGCAGAGATATGCATATATTAGAGGCACATAAGATACATTTGCCTGTAGCGATTTACTGTACTCAAACTCACATGAAATACTCCTAGTGACTTGAAACTGGTTACTTAAGTAAATAATATATGAGTCAATGACAATTATAATACACACCTTACCCTGGAAACATCAAGAACTAGACATAAAAAATATTGTAATTGATTAACCATCTCTCGATACACCCTAGATGATTCTGTCATTGTGTGTCTAACATATGTCAATAAAGCCTATTTTATTTTAAAATATTTTGCCATTTTCATCTGTTTTATAGCCAGTTACTTTGCACTACCAGTATTTCCTCCAATTAATTTTTTTCCCATACTAGACTTTATTGCAAATAGAGGTACTGTCCATCATGCTGTTCTAATACTGGCAAGAACTTAAAAATCTAAACTACCAAAGAGATAAATTTAACTAACATTAATATATTTCAAGTTATGTTGTGATTAAGTTCTAAAATTATTATTTGAATATGAGTCTTTATGAAACTAATTTTTAAATTTACTAAAGAAAGTAAGATTACAAAACACCCCTGTGCCACTGATGCTTTAGTTTTATGCCATTTTTTTGTATCAGGTGACTTATTCTATCAACCACCCTTTAATAAAATGGCAGCCTTGCCTCCAATATGTTCAGAACCTACTTTAAGTCTACACATTTAAAATATAGGTGATAGGAATTAAGACCTTGCATAATGAACCATGTCAAAAATAGGCATGTTGTTAATTCTAGTTTACCATAAAGAGCTGATAGGAAATATGAACAAACCAGAGCAGGAAAACAGATGCAAAGTAACTCTATGATGTCTACTTGTAAATTGTTTTATAAGACTGATCAGGTGTGGTGCAGTTGTATGTTAATGGAAGAGTCTCCTTTTCCCAAGGATTTCAGAAAGCAATTTTCTGCATTTCAGTGTGGTATGTAAATATGTCAGCTTGCTTGGAGCCACTCTCAGCATCTCTGAGACAGCAGCAGAACAGAGGTGTATCTGACCAGAGAAGAAGGAACTTAAGACATCTGATTTACCTTTTTTGCTGCAACCTGAAGCACTTAAGGTCTCAGCAAAAAAAAGTGTAAGGGTAGGAGGGAAGCTGCAGAAGACCACCAGGAGTGCAAAAGCTATCAAATATCTGACATGGTCCTGTAAGCTAGCTCTCTATGCATGAGACTTGATAGGTACACACAGTGAGAACTGCTTATAGCAGGTTGAGAAACTGGAAGACCTATATATTCCAGAGCTTTATTTCACATACATATATGTGTATATACACATTTATTTATTTGCATTTTTATTTGGGTACAATTTTAAGGATCCTATATCTATCAAAGCTTATGCTTTACTTGAACCAGGTAACCTATCTGAATTTTCTAATTTTCCCAAGGTATTAATGTCCTGGAATCTGATAAGTGACTTCTAATAAGCAGCATTTAAAATTAGTATTTTTCTAGTGCAGTCAGATGCCTAGTCAGTAACTAGTCAGTATGATTTTACTGAGAGAAAAAAAAAGAAAGAATTGATAATTTATTTTAAAATATGCTAGCTTTTCTGTTTATAAAATGACAGAAATAAATACTTTAGACTGCCTGGTAATGAAATTCAAAACTAGTTCAGTCTGCTACTAGATATTCTTCTTATTACAGGAGACATTATTTTTCCAGTAGTTTAACAGAAAGCCACTGGAGCCAAGTGACTTCCTAGTTAATGTGATTGCCATCAGAATTAGAGAGGAATCAGAATTTTAGCCTGTGAAGCAGTTACACATTTTGAATTTAGCCAGTAACTTTAACAGCTGATAGACAGAAAAGAGTTGTTGCTGCACCAGGCTAATCCTCTAACTCAAAATTTAAGAGAATGTTATCCTGAATTATATTGACACAAAGAGCTCTAAAAGTCATATCATTCTTCCTGAAGGGCCAAGACAACAAATAATTTTTTTCTTTGAAAAATGATGAAATTAGACATACTTTTGAAACTCAACTAGGAAATTATGCACTTAATTGATACTAAAAACACATAATTGACAAAAATTAAATTAAAATACTTTATTGGGTCTCCATTTCTGTAATAGGTTGGGGAGGGGGTTCTGTGTTTATTTGGGTGCGTGCATGAGTGTTGGGGTTCTCTTTGGTTATTTGCTTGTCTTTACCCACTTTGCAAAATTAAAGAGGAAGCTTAAAGTAAAAGGTTATATTCTTTATTGGTAATATCTATAAAATAATTTAAAAATAGGAATATAACTGTATTTCAGTATCCCTCCTCCAGCCTGCACCAATCCTTGCTCCATGAACCTATTGTAAAGATTCTAAATACCTTCATTTTTTTAAGCAAGAAAAAATGGCAAAGAAAACTGCTACCAGAAAAAAAAAAGGGGAGGGGAAAAAAAAGAAAAAAAAAAAAGCTTGACTTTTTCACCATGGAACAGTCTCTCCTTCAGCAGAACAGAGATGCTTGTTTGAGGCCTGAAACTGACAATATTGTCTGGATGGGTGACAGCTATCTGATCTCATCAATTCACTTCTAGAAACAGGTGCATTTCACCCTAGGATTTCTAATGTGCTACAGGGCTCTGTAATCCATAAGAGCTGCAGAAACAGCAACTTGTATCTGTCATATGGCTGGGACTGCCTGTCTCTCAAGCCAGAATCTAACTTTCTAAACGTCAGCTCCTTCTCTGAGGCTGTCCAAAATGGTACCACCACCTGGCCCTCTTGCTAAACATTGCTGGAAAAAGGCTATGAACTGCCACTTTACCAGCTTGTCCAATTTCAGTCATATCTAGATACCATCTCCCTGGTGAATAATGTCAGCTATAGAAAACCATTGAAGCAGTCACTGCTAAGAGCTGTAAAAAGACTTGATTTGTAAGGTAATTGTTTCAGGTCAAAACAAAATCATATCTACAGAAGAAAGAATGTAGCAGTGTCTGTAGAATAAAATGATCTCACTTTGTGCTCAAAAAGTCCATGCTTTGCAAACACTGGACTGTACTGAGGGCAGACTGAGGAAAAAACTGATGCTGCTTCTTTCTTATCTTTACTAGTCCTCTGCTGTCAGTCACTGTCAGAGACAAGACAATGAATTACATGGTCTTTTTTTCTGGTTCTCTTTTGTAGGGACTTTTTTTTCCCCAGTCTTGAGGCGGAAGAAGCAGAGGTGGGAAAGTCTCTTCCAAAAAATTTATTGCATTTGGGGATCCAACCCCAACCTGGCAAGTTAAGATCAAGGCCACAACTTTAAGGTTCAAATGCTTGCCTTAAGATCTAAGAATTGAAGAGATAGTTAAAAGGAAAAAAAAAAAAAAGCAATAATTACTTCTGTAAATAACTAACACTTAAAACAGTTTTAAAGGAATTTTCCCCTGGACTATTGACAGTTAAATTTAAGGGTCAAAATAAACGAGTGAGTTAGGTACCTCAATATCTGTAGTGCTAGTGCTAGCGTGCAGAGCTATGGAATGATTTCATTCACGTAACTGTGGGATGTCCTAGATTATTCCACGTGGCTTTTAGGTGCTGCTACTGGAGCACAGGTCTTGTCTCTGCTTTGTTTCATATATCCTAGATCTATGTGGATATCTTAGTCCAGCAACATTTGAAGTGACGCTGCACACCAAATTCTAGGCAAATGCTTTAATATACCAATCAAAAAGTGACTAAAGTTTGGAGAATTATGCAGGCAGCCACGACTACTTTTTTATTGATGTGAATAATCTCGAGTCCATTAGCTACATATAGGTCTTAAACGACCTACTGACTCTCTGATTTGTATATATTTTGAGAATTTAAAATGACTTGTTTACATGAGGACTCCTGAATCAACAATACATAGCTGAAAACCTATGGTGGTCTTGGTAGTATTAGTTATTTAAACATGGAAAACTAGTGGTATTTCCAATTTGATAAGTTGTTTAAGACACACTTACCAGAGAGGCGTGTAGGACAAAGATCTAATTGGAAACGTGCATCTTTCTGCAATAGCAGCCAAAGCCCAAGAAAGGTACTAAAAAAGATGCTAAATCAGTGCTAGATCTTTAAAACAATCTGATCATTTTGAAAGAAAATGTGGAGTGAGATGTCATTTCCTAAATATCAACATTGTTTCTGCTGTGTACTGGCTAAAGAAAGCCAACTGACCTCCAGCTGCAAGGCCAGAATGGTTCTCAAAGTAGACTGTGTCTTTCAGATATGCTAATGCATTCAGACAGCCCTAGTCACCTGCATTTAAACATCTGAAGTCCTCTGATACTAATGTAGCACAAAGCATAATCATATTTTAGAATTCATATCAATATAAAACTCAAAAAAACATAAAAGGAAAAGATGTAAGTATTAAATAGAATATGAAGGCCTGAAAAGTGCATAGCAGGCTAGGAAATTCCACCTTAACTTTTGAATGTAAAAACCTCTGAGACAGTTAGAAGTAAATTAATATTGAAATAGATTCAGCAAGTGTACTACTGTCAAACAATTTAAAATCCTTATAGCACATAGATCAAATAATGTTGCTTGGCAATTTTTCCAATGGAAGAGGCTAGTAAATAGAAGCAAATGATATGTGACCATAAAAGATGACTGACAATATTGGGACACGTGAAGGAAGGATATACAGTAAAGGAGGAAGGAAAAAACAACAAAAACAATTAAAAACAATTAAAAACCAACCAACCAAACAAACCGAGAATGAACCCATACAGAAATATACCTCTGAAAGATATAATGAAGAGATGTTAAAATGACCAAGACAGGTCTTACAGAATTAGCTTGAGAGTAGCTTTATTTTCTTTTCTCTTAGATAATCAGGGAAAAAAAGGCAATAGAGAAGATTGAACACTACAGTCCAAAGAACAGCATAAACTCATTAGGAAATGACTACAGATTGTCAGAGAAGAAATTTAATCTGGAAATTAGATGCGTTTTGCCAGTAAGGCAGAAGTTCCAAAATAATCTGTAGCAGGATCAATGGTAGAAATAAATTCCATTGTGACAATTTCACAAAATTAGAAACAATTATATTCTTTGGCCTAATAATGGGATAGACTACTGCCTGGAGATCACAACTGATGACTAAGATGTTCATCTTAACTCCAAACTACTGTTTATAACGTGATTCTGTGCAAAATCTCAGCTAATTAGTGAGGAAATGCAAAGACAAATTTTGAAGAAAATTTTATCTGTAAATAGTTGGGCCAAAAAGGCATTTAAGGCAAAATATTAAAGTGGGATTTAGGAACTGTTCTCAACTTTGCAATTTCCTAAAGACCTGCTCACATTTTACTTTATCTCAGTGACAGGAGAAATTTCTTAAGGACTGGTTAATTAGTCTGAAAACTAATAGTTTCTTTTAAATAAAAAGACCCGGAAACTTTTCTCTTCAGGAGAGGAATACACATGTTGTTGCGTATTATGGGAATCTGGGTGTTCAAACAGCTGTTCCTGTCACTAGGGTTTCCAGTCTCTGTACAGGAAGTGAATCCAAGAAGGACAAGGGAAAGACTTGTCCCTGACTACTACCAGCTCTCTGTGAGGGAAAGAACACTGCTTCTATAAGAAATGATACAAATGGGTGTCTTCCAGCTTTTCAAATGAGGATTGAGAAAAAGTCAGATTAACAGAACAAAGAACAAGAGCTGCAGGGCATACCACGGTTCTTATTCCACTTCTCGTTTTAAAAAACCTTGTAGATTTCACTGGATTTCATTTCAAGCCTCAGATCATTATCAGGCATTGCTACATAATTCTTCTCTGTATGGGACTTCTCAGGGAATGGAGAGAAAATGAACCAGTTAAACAATAAATTTCTCCTTCTTAAACCAACATGAAGTATTTTCCTACAAATTGATTTTATTCACGCTGTTTGTATGAGAACAAATTTCAGAGGATCTGTAGTTTCAGTTAAACTGAAAGGATGGATCTTTCTACAAATATAAAGTGAAACAGTTCAAATTTCTTTCTTCCATCTAATGCTGAAGTCAGATTTACAGATTTACAGTTTAGCTCTTATAGGTAGAATATCAACACCTCGAGAGGTCAAAAGACATAATTTGTCTGGTTTTTATTTTTGGCTTTTATAATATAAACAGATTACTAAAATTTACAATACTATATGTATGGTCATTAAGCTGTTACTTTCAGAATATTGTAAAATCCATAGAACTTGTGCAGGATTTGAAAATTGCTGCCCATATATCAATTTTTATATATTCACTCTCTAAAGCAACACGCAGATCAGAAGTTTTGGCCACATCTTTATGTTGACATTTAAGGATGGAAAATTTTCTCTTTTCCCTTTCATTTAAATAAAGCAGGTGAGATTAAATCAGAAAGAACATATTGAAAGAAAAAAAAAGAATGGTATAAAATAACTATGAGTAACTACTGTTGTAGCCAGTGAATCAGTTCCCACTGAATTCAAGGACACTGAAGCAGACAGTTCGACCATTTCAGAGCATCTGCACATTTATATGTTGTTATCATCTACAAACCTAAAGGTGCTTTTTCAGAGAATTCTAGTGTCATCCTTTTTAGCAACATTTGCTGACTTTAAATGACCTCACTTATAACCCTTAAGAAAAATACATAAGTGGTGCTGCAGAAAAGAGATCCCGATATACATTTCAGCATGTGTTTTTAAATCCTCTGACTGAAACTCACAATCCCTTTACCGGCTTAGAACACTGATAGTAATTCTATTACCACTGCAATAGCCATCCCTCTCTAATTCTCTAGACACAATTACTGTGCACCATGCAAGATGAATACAAATTAACAGAAGAAAAAACACCATAGAAAAGTGAAATTCAGTGTGGACTGTAATGTTCCTGCAGGGGATGCTCTTGCACTCTCAAGTTTAGCTGAATGAGCTTCCAGAAAGAGNAAAAAAAAAAAAGAAGAATTAAAAATATGCCCAAAACATCAAGCAATGTTCTGTATATGATTTTTCTTCTGCCCTTGGTAATTCATACAGATACAATTAAAATTTTAATTAACACTGTTATCTAGGGTAGGGTTTTTTCATTGTATGTAGCTATTCACAATTTTAAAGAAAGCATTCATTGCTTATATTTAGAAAAAAAAATCCATTCCGTTTCACTTTTTGGTCAGTAAATGTTTCTATTTAAATTTATGCTGAATTATAAGAGAATAAATTTCAAGTGGTTTTTTTTTACTTTAATAAAATTCCTGATTTCTGTCACCTTTGCAAAAAACTACATGCGTCATAAACAACCTTTAGCAATGGGCATATTGGTATAGAAAATAAGGTGAAAACAAAAATAACAGCCTGGTTTAGCTTTGGTATTTTTAACATAAAACTAGGGAAGCTGAAGACTACAGCTGCAGTTTACCACCACCTCTGCTGGAAGCATATGGCATGATGACAGCCTATTTTAGTTTCCATATAAGAGAATTTAAAGGTGAACAATGCTACCTAATATTTCAGTTTGCAGAAACACAATGCTATGAAGGAGTTGGGCAAAATGATTGTTGATTTTTGATGCTTCTTATTTTGCCTTACTCCTCATATAACCTTCTTTGTGGAAGGCTACCTTCCCACTTTCTTAGCTTTTGTAATATTTGTAAATCCTTACATCCCACCATGTTTTATAACTCTAAGAACATCTGCCTGGCTCAGTTCAATGCAGATCCGAATTTTCATAGAGAAGAACTTCTCTACTGTTATGGAGAATTAAATGAATTATGGTTTTCAGTAATAGCTATATCATTAAAGTCTTATTTATTAAAAATAACAATCTCAAGACAGGACTTGGACTACTCAACTTAGGTGCTAAATTGCACTTTTATTTTCATTTCTATTGAGGCAAGTGCCCAGGCTAGGAGAGAAAAATACTGTTAGACATTTTAGAGACAGTTAGCCTCTTCCATCTCAATCAATGATTTAGGCATTTAGGGTTGTTCTCCTAAGTGCTTTATTTTACATCTAGGTTTTATGCTGATATTAAACAGACTCTATCCTGCCCCACCTAACAAGGAGGCAATATATCTTCTCCCATTGTAAGTGCATGAGATCTATCTAGAGGTCTGTCACAGTTATGCTACAAACCTGCATCCCAACATTTCATAAATATTTCAGTTAATTCAGGCATTATTTTCATGCAGGTTACCCCAAAGCAAATATCCATAATAAAAACAAAAGTTTATTTATTTCCCATTAATTTAATATATTTTTGAACCACTGTTCTTTCTTTCTCTTTTTTGTTTGGTGTTGCCAAGTGCCAAGTGCCAAGCCTTATATCCTTTTATTCTTTTCACCAAATGTTCTCATTTATAGCAGTTTGCTGGCCTTTAAGCCAGATCCAGTAAAGAAAGGTGATTTCTAAATGTTTTCTGAAATGGAATCAAGGTCACAAGCTACAGTTGTAAGACAGAGGGTGAGTTAGAACGTTTGGAATAATAAATCAAAACCACTCAAATGGTGCAACAGCAGTACTTCCAGTCATTTAACCACAAAATTTCAAACTCAGCTTCCTTTTATAACTTATTTGCTCTTATCAGGTCTGGATATTCTGTCCAGCAGAAACCCAGAGAATAAAATATCTCCAGGAGTGGCTGCCTGAAAAGATTGTAGAGCTTTTGTGTGTGTTGTTAATTTTTAGTTTGTTAGGGTTTTGTTTGTTTATTTGTGGTTTTTGTTTTGATTTTTTGTTTTGTTTTTGTTTTTTTTCCCTAAATTTTCCAGGGCTGAATCTTCTTTTTATAATTTGAAATCTGGTCACTAGGGGACTCCTCCAGCAAGTAGCAGAAATGTGTTAGCATTCTTCAATACAAGAAGAATGAACTTTGCTTTCTCCCTTCTCCAAAAATTTTCTGCCAGCAAACCACCATTCAAAAGGCAGTACCAGCATCTCCAGCTTCAGTTGGCTTAGCTTTCAAGGAAAGAAAAACCAAATACAACTACACAAAAGATCTGGATAAAGTCATTCCAGGTCTCCTTGTACTTTAACAAAGAGGTACCTTGTGATACCTCTGGAGAAGTGCAGAGAGGGAATATACAGAATAGAAAGATTCTCAGGCATAATCCTCTTTAAAATTTTCTCTTGGCTGTTTTTCTGACCCCGTGCTCAACATTGTGGCTGTTGCGAGTCTCTGTGTTGGTGACTAAACACCTCCAAGCGGGAGACTGAAGCATCCAAGGCCCCAGATGGACACTGAAGAGCAGCAGAGTCACCCACACACCTTTCTTATCATGTCACTCTCCAACCTTCTGGCTTCTTGCACTCAGCTCTGCTCCTCTGGCTATGCTATTGCTTTCCAGTTTTTATACCTTCCTAACCTGACTCATAGAAAATGGTCAGAGGGGAAAATGAAGAAATTACTGTTCTTGTTGCCACATCAGTTTGCAGATAATTTTCTCTGAAATTATGCTTAAGCAGGCACAAGGATAAACAGAAAAATCTGTACAATTTGATCCTGTAATACTGGTAAAAAGCCTTTCAAGAACCTAAAAATCTAAACACTTTTTGAGCACTGTGCCTAAGGTTGTCCACAAAATTTTTACGTATAACAGTTTTTACCCTTTCTTAAGAATTAAATGTCGAGATTCATGATGAATTGTTCCTATTTTCCACCTTTCTAAATCTGTATTTCTGAATTTTCACCTTGTAGGATAACTTTTTTCTAATAACTTTTTGTTTCGTTTTGTTTTGTCAGAAGAGTAGATGACAGATTTTATCTTAAGCTGATTTATTCAGTAGGGTGAGGGGAAAGGAAATAATATTCTTTTCGCATTATGCAATTCTTTCCCTCCTTTTTCCTTTAAATAACCCTCTGGGTAAAATGGTCCAGGACTGCAAAATGAAATTTGGTCTAAGAATAATTCTCACTAATAGGTAGCCTTTTATTTGTTGACTACAAAATTAGCTTATCACACTTTGGAAAGAGTATCCTGATTACTTAAAACAGAACTTATATATCCTCACATATATCCTCACAATAACTGTTGAGTTTTGTGGTTTCCTTTTTATTATTCTTTTTACTGTAAACATCACAGGATGAAATGTCTTCTTCATTACAGAGAATTTTTTACAGAGAATAATGTTTCTGTGAGCATATTATATCATAAAGTTAATAAAAGCAGGCCCCTTAGGTATGAAAATTGCTTTAAAAAGTAATTTCATTTTGAAAAATTAGTTTTTCTAGGACTTATTTTGTTTTTTTTTTCCTCTAAATGCTGCTGAATAGCAACTTCCAAGTGTTTGCAGCTTTTCAAAGAAACATATAGGAACACCCACCTTAATCTACATTAATTGGGTTCTGAAGGTAAACTGTTTTCAGTCTACATATATTCTCACCAGCAAAGGTGGGATATTTGAGTCACCTTTAGATATCTATATTTTATGTGTTTACCTCAGAGGTACTTTGTAACTTCATTTTTTAACCCAAGGAAGTAAAATGACACTTTAAAATCGGTTCATTTTATCTCATGGCAGATGTCTAAATTGGAACCTCTGAATTTTGTAGGGTAACATTTCTCTCTAGTAAGTTTAAAAGGTATAATTAAGATCAAAAGTAGATGTTCATGAGATACATAATAGCTTAAGTCAAATTATATCAACAAATATCTATAACATTTGTATTTAACAGGAAACTGTATTCTATTCCCCAAGATCAGAGAGTCTAAAGTCAGATAACTTGAAGTGAGATCCCTTGAAGCAGTTTAAAAGCCAGCTTCAGAGATTTGCCCAAATACAAGCTGTACCATTAAAGGTATTCTAGAGTAAACTACATACATGCAAAATGGGACCAAAATTTGGAGATTGTTCAGACTAGCTGAACAATTGATTTAATTAATTGACATCTAATTTGACAATAAGTTACCTTCAGGAAAATTACCATGTTTTTAGACAAGTCTTGACTAGCTCTTCTGTAGGCTATAGAAAACTATGACTCTGCAATAATCTACTTAAAATCTTGTTAGCCAGCTGAAGGAATGTTTGCACAGCTCACAAAATAGATTTTATATTCTGCTGAATTTACAAACAGTGCCTTAGGCACCAGTGTGGTTCACAGTAGAGCAACACAAGATTATTCTTAGTCATGTCCTCCTAGTCTTTTAGGCAATATTTCATGGTGTGTAAATAACAAGGAGTTTTAGATGAGACAGCCATGCGAGCTCATCTGCCTTAGAGCATTGGTCAGCTGGAAGGAGGTAACATAGAGGACAATGACTGGCTGGTGGAGTAGGAAGTAGTAGGGACAATATACAAGGGAAATATTGCATGGAGCAGGCAATGGTTAAAGGCAAGACAGACTCCCCTGATTCTCATTTCTCATGCCCTTTTTAACAAAATCTCTACACACTTTAAGTTGCATTTCTAAGACCAGCACAGAATTCAAGTTTTCTACATGATTATGATCACGGGGTAGCAAGGGATCAGGGGTGTCTTTGCTTGCATATCTAATACATTTAGTCATTTCCTTAGGTGATCTGAAAACTTCTTTGAGACAATAAAGTGACTTGAGATATGTGCTTTACTGAAGTACTAACTGTCTCCACAGAAGAGTGTTTAACTGTTATGAAAATTTTCAAGGTGGGACTTTCAGTCAGCCCTGAAGATTCCCTCCAGGCAGTCCCTACTCTGAATAGAATCATTAATAGATGTTCTTTGAATTCTGGGGGACAAATCTGGCTGTCCCAGGGACTTCTGAAAGCTGTTACTAGTGCAGAACAGAGTAAACTGAGCACAGATTACATAAATATATGTAAATAGTCAGGAATGGACACATGGGACAGTCAGTGGAAGCATTTAAGATATATTAATTAGGGTATGAATTATTTGGGATGTGGTTTGCAAGTAGTTTAAGCTAGTCAACATAAACAGATCGTACATAGGCTGGAGTAGTCACAGTTGATATTTACACAGTTTTAACCAGTTGGCCAACTGGTTAAAAGAACTCACCAGAGCAGCAGTTCAGCAAGTCTCGTCACTTAGTGATTTTTTCGTGTCAACGTGTAATGGAGACTGCTGCCATCACCAGACAGACAACCAGTGAATGACAAACCTATTTCAGAGATTTGAATTACCACTTTCGTGGTGATTCAATCACTTTTGTAAAAGACACAATACATCAGAATTATAACAAATACCCAATCCATGTCTTGCTGTGCAACACCAGCTCATCTTGTACAACAACTGCACAATTTCAAAAGCATTGGCCCTACCCTGCAGCAAGTGAGGAGCTGCCATATCTTCACAGATGGTAAATGATTCAAGGATGTCCACAGCAGAATTTGCCTCACAAAACTGCTCTTTTCTGGGCATGCAATCCCTGCCCCCAGTTTTGCTTACAGCATTGTATCCCTTTCGACTGTAAACAACTTCATCCCAGCCCTTGTCCCCATCACACTATCATACCTTTACCACAAACCCAGCATGTACTGTATACTTTGTAATTATGCCAAATTGTTGTATCAAAGCTTCTCATAAAAGATTTTATATCCTTCAGTTCT
This sequence comes from Rhabdornis inornatus, assembly GCA_013397075.1. Lineage (NCBI taxonomy): Eukaryota > Metazoa > Chordata > Aves > Passeriformes > Rhabdornithidae > Rhabdornis > Rhabdornis inornatus. The sequence goes on from VWZS01001374.1 coordinate 831,759, forward strand.
CTCCCCTGAATTCACTTTTAAACTAAGACAGCATCCTGATTACATTTTACAGTTTGACCCTAGATTATGAAGACAAAGCCAAAATGTCCTTTAGCCCATGTAATACACTTTGGAAGCTTTCCTAAAATTCCCTTTAAAAAATATAAATAGAGACATGCTGTTTAGTCAGCTTTTACTGTTTGAGAATCACAGAATCTGAATGAAAATTCACTGGCAGGAACTGAATTTGGTGTTGTTTGTCTGTGGCAACCCTTCATATTGTAATTGTTATGGAGCAGGCACCTAACCTGTTTAGCTTGATCTAGACTGTAAATTTGCTGCTTGATTGAATTCTGGGTTTAGTGCTGATGATACTCTGGGATCATGAACATCATAACGTAGCTGCCAAGAACTGATGGGCTACATGGAGATATGAGAACAGTAAATGTCAGGACAAACAAAGATATGTAAATTAGTGATGTCGTTCCCCAAGAAACAGAGAGGGGAAATAAGCTTTCATGAAGGAATGATTCAAATCAAGAGCACTTGGGGTTTGGAAGTGACTGCTGTGCTGACCCATTCTTCTCATGTTTTATTTAAATTCAGACAATTCATGGTATGTGGCTGGTTACAGGAAAGGATTTTTGAGCCCGAAGAGACAAATAACTGTTTCACAAAATCATATTTTCAACTGCAGCTGGTATCTGAGGTGAATCAAAGATAAATTAGAAAAGCTGGTACTTCCCACTCCAATATGTGTGAAGATCCTGTTTTAAAGATGTTAGCATACAAAATACTTCAATCCTGCTGACACAAAATAAATTCAAAAGTGGTGATTACTTCCAGTGTTAATTTTTATTTTCTATTTTTGTCATTTTTCTGTCGAATTTGTCCCAACTTTACTTTTATTAGATTAACTAACACATTGAGAAAAAAAGATTAGATTATTCAAATTTAGGCTGGTCCTAGATATGGAAGAAACAGCAAGTGACACTTTTACAAATTTTGTCATTAATCTAACTAGTCAAGAAGTTATGTTTTAATCATCAGCTAACACACATATATTACTACTGAATGTATCTATTCCACTACAGTGAAGACAATAAAACAAAAGAAATTATGAGTTTGAGTTCCTGAAAGCAGTAGATTATTGTTTCTTAATCTCAAAGATTAAGTGATCCTTGTGATTTCTAAACATGAAGCTGGGAAGCAATGCTAAGTTTTGCAGCACTGCAGTAATTTCAGAGCAAACAGAACAAATAAGCAATCTTCCAATTCTTACAGAGTTCAAATGCTAGTGAAGAAATAAATCCTTCTAAAAAGTCCCTCTCCAGCTTTCTTGTAGGCCCCTTTAGGTACTGGAAGGTGCTGTAAATTCTTCCTAGAGCCTTCTCTTCTCCTGTCTGAATAACCCTGACTCTCTCAGCCTGACTTTATAGAAGTGTTCCAGCCCTCTGATCATCTTCATGGCCCTCCTCTGCGCTCAGTCCAGCAGGTCGCCATCCTTCTTATTTTGGGGGCCCCAGAGGGGAACACAGTACTCAGCTGGAATCTCACAGGAGTGGAGTGACACAATCACCTCCTTGGCTTGCTGCCCACACCTCTTTTGATGCAGGATAAAATCAGCTTTCTGAGCTGCAAGCCCATAGTACAAGGAAGGATCAAACACTTGGTCCTTCTCTTTTAGAAAGTCAAATAAATGCATAAATAAAACACATAACCCCTGAATTTGCAATACTCACAATTATATCTCCTTATATCTCACATAAACATTTAGTAGACTAAAGAGGGAAGTGTTTATTTAGCAGACTGTAAACAACTCATAGAACTATTATTTATTCAGTTTTAGTTTATTTGACTAACCCTATTTCACCTGGTTGTTTTGTCTTCCTTGAATAAAGTTTTTCTATGACAGCAAGTTTCTATTCCAAGTTGACTATGCTAAATCATAGTGTGGGGATTTTTAATCAGAGGATTGATGTTTCATGCATATGTCCATGAGTCCATTAATGGAGTATTTAAAATATTAAATTAGTTTTGGCATAGTTATCTTGAAGTGTTTTGATAAATTAGTTTAATTCCTGAACTTTTTTGTTAATGTCAAGGATTAAATTTTTTGAGCTTATGACTCAGTAATTTTGCATCCCACTGAAGAAATGCTGTCTTGGATGAGGAGTCTAGAAAACATATAAACCACAGTGTGTTAGAAAAGTGCACAAGTACATCATTGATAATGGTATTTTTTGTTTTGCTTTACCAGGAACTAGAATATTTATGTCTCAGGTCTACTGTTTGCAGATTTAGCAAGGCTGACACTGGGTGTTATCAATGACAAGCACGTAAAGGTTTTAATTTCCTACTGTTTTATTTTTGTCTCCTTCTACTTCTGAGAATTATCGTTTTGGTTTTGTTTTATTTTTAAGATGAAGAAAGCATAACAGAATCCTTTTTTCTATTCATAAATCAATTTAATTGACGCTGCAGAACTGGTCTGCAATTATGCATGCAAAGGGAGTCAATTAGTTAAATTATATTAGCTACCAGAGAAAGAAGCTATTTTTATTTTGAATTTTTCATAGATGAAATAATTATTCATTTACATATATATGAATCAAGTTTTTAAGCTAGGTCTATAGCTGTTCTTATCAGGACTTTTTTCTTTAATATTGCTTAATTTAACTAACTTTTGATAGTGATGTCTAAAGAGCTTGAAATACAACAATATAATCCTTTTCCTAGAATGCATTTCCATAGGCAGATTAAAACCAGAAGAAGACAACTTTCTTGTCCTTGTGTGAACTTTCCCTCTTCCTTAGTCTTTTTATTCAATCTCCTTTCCTCTTATCCTGTACATGGAAAACGTACAGCCTGGGGAATGAATGCTGCATAGAACTTTATCCATATTTGGCTGCAATCAAATTTGTTTAATCATATTTCGTTTAACAGCACTGCACTCTGTGTTCATATGTGTCCTTCCAAAGGTCCCTGAAGCCTTTTTTTAAGCAGCTTGAATATTTTTTTATGACTGGGAGCTAAGACCATTTTCCTTACACAAGGTCAGGTGTCAGAGACAGTTTATATGCATTTTATAAAGTAATTGATGTTATATCATACTTATGCTCCTTGTGATACCCTGTGGTCATACCTCATCCTAGTGATTGCAGGTACTGCACATGCAGAGGCAGAAGGTGAATGGCCTGTGGGAGCAGGAGAACACAGCACTGTCCAGAGAATGTACTGAGAGGTCATAGGGTAAAGAGTGCCTTTACTTTGAAGGCTTATCCATGATGACTTAAAATAGCCTGAAAAAAAAATCACAAAAGATCAGTAACCATGATTAACTTAAAATCATAGAGATGATGACCCAGATTGCTTATTAGACCTGGTTTTGCCTCAGTGTACAGATTTACATTGAAGCCTGGTTAAAGAAGTCTAGCTAACACAATTCATCTTTTCTACTTTTTTTTAAGCCAAATTTTTTTTTTTTTTAAATATATGTTAGATAATTTCAAAATAGATAGGTGAAGGGTTTCTCTACTATTTTATAGCAATATATAACCCTAGCACTTATTTGTTGTCCTATCTATATTACACTATACAGCATGTAGAGGTGCATGGACAAAATGTCAGCATAATTTTTAATGGGCTTTTAGGTTGTCCTTATGAAATCTAGTTCACCTGCCTACTGAGGCTGATCACTTTTCTCATCTGAAATGGATAGAATGGGTAGGCTATTTACCTTTCTCTCTTGTTCCTTTTTATTTCCCAATTAAAAAAATGTTATCTGATACTTTGCATATATTCATCAGATTTTGATTTGTAGGTCTACTATGCACTGACATTACTCACTTAACTAGTTTTTTTTTTGTTTGTTTTTAATAGAGATGCAATTCTTTCCTACACTTACTCTTTGGCATGCCTTATAAACTGCATCCTGTTTTTCCAACCTTTTCCCCAGTTTGTTAGAAGTCCTTTAAATTCTTATTCCTCCAACACCCTGGCAATCTTTCCCAGTTTTGTACACCTGAAAATTTAATAAATGAACTATTACCTGCATTATCAGGTAATGATACCTTGATGATATTTTCAGGCTGCCGACACATGTTCTCAGTTCAGTCATCGATTCTTTGTGCCAGTGAAACAGTGGTGCTATTATCATTTTGGAAACATTTTTACATGTTACAACCACTTTCCACCAGGTGATGTTTTCTTAACTTCATTAAGAGAATGTCATGTGAGACAGCATCAAAAAATGCACTGGAGTCAAGACATGACATCTTTTTTGTCTCTTGCCACAAGGCTGTTCCTGTGTCATGGGAGGATATTAGATTGGTTTGACACAGCTTGCTGTTGACAAATTCATGATGGCTGGAGGTGTTATACACCCTTGTGTAGGGCATTGCCATAAAATAAGAAGAAATGGCAAGTACAAAGGGAAAAAATGTTATCTGAGTTATGTATGGGATATTTGTTTTCTTCTTCCAGTTTTAGGAGGTATATTGATTTTCAATCTTTTCAGTCTCTCTGAAACCTGTGATTTTCTTCGTCCATTTGGCATACATATTTCCAGTTTTAAAACAGTTGGAATAGCATCTTGATTGCAAGGTAAGTAGGAATATACAATCTTAAAATGAACACCAACTATTTCTCATTGGTCACTTGCATCTGATGCCACAGGGAGACCAGTGCTTAAATAACTGGAAAATTGACACTGTAGGGAAGAGATTCCACTACCATGGAAAATGAAACTTCAGGTTTTGGTGGGTTTGCTGAATGGTGTGCAGAATGCTGTGCAGAATGTGTAATTCAAAGTGTTATTTACAAGAATATTTTCATCTGGAAAGCTTGGATATTCATATCTCACAGATATTTCCAACAGAAAAATCACATTTAGCTTAAGCTGCTTAAGCTATATAGGGCTTACCCCTTCACTTAGCGCGCTGCAAACCCTTTTCAGGAGCACAATATACAACGCAAACGAAAATTATAAGAAAGCAGGAAAGGGAAAGTAAGTCTTACACATATTTAAAATGCTTCAAACACTATAATTAATCTTTTATTGTAAGGATATAAATAGGAAAATTAATATGAGGAAAAAATAATACATGCATACATAATATATGATGAAGATAAATTACATGTATTGGAACATAAAATATGATTTTAAAATACTTTGAGGACTATGTTGAGTATGAAATTATTATTAAAATTATGCACAATATAACTCCTTAAAATAAGGAGTCTCATTAGGACTTATATCTCTTCTATAGGAATTATAATTGTTATATTATGTTAAAATTTGGGGAACCATGACTGGAATATGAAAGAAAAAACAGTAGAGTATACAACTTTTTGAGCTCAGGCTACTTCTCAGATAGTAATGCTACATTTATCACACAAAATTCAGACTAAAGCTATCATTTTATGACTTTTAAAATTTATAGAAGACTACAATACAGAAGAGAAATTAACCTGCTTTTCATGCAGAGGAGGTATTACAACTAAGAGTAAGACACAACTCTTTCCTGAAAAATACTTGGCTTGCAGTAATACGTGAAAAGTGTCAGTGTTCTTTCCCTGTAAGCAGCACCACCTCCTTACTTAGGCAATTGTTATGTTTCTCCTCAGACTTGCTCTACTTAAATGTAATTGAGAAGCATTTTGGCTGTTAGCAAGATTTGCTAGGGCATGTTTGCTTGGCTGCACAAGAAAATTTTATTTCATGTGAGCAAATTGCATTAAACAACATGGTATGTCAATGGTTTACTTATTTTCACAATTCAAAAGAAGCAAGTACCAATAGGCAATGTATTATGATCAAGATCATATTTTCTCATCTTTACTGAAATGATTTTTTTTTTCTTTTGGCTGTTGTTGTTGTTTCTGTGGTTGTTAGTAAAGTTTGCATATTTTGTGGGTCACAATATGGGACCTCTATCTTAAACACACTCAGTAACAGATTGATAGATCAGTTGCATGCTGTATGTGAACCACTGCATTAAAGCAAACTTATCCTATTTATTCACTCATTTTAGTGCTTTGTTTTGTTTTGTTTTGTTTTGTTTTTTTAAAGCAATTACCTCAGCTTTTATCGTGGTTGGGTTTTCTCATATATTAACACCATCAATCATTACAAATCTTAAAAGGTGATTTGCTTCTCTTCAATAAGGACTAAATTACAAGCGTGGACAAAGATGTACCTAAGAAGTTCTAAGACAAAGATATTAACATAGTAACTTTTCTGAAGAACTTTAGAAAGTCAAATAAGTCTTTGAAATATGAATATTTTTTGTGAATCTGGGAAAAGTTTTCTGAAAGAGAACACTGGTATAGTTGCATAGAAATGTAATCTAATTACTCAGCATGATATTAGCCTGGGTGAGATAGATTTTAAATAACTTTTCTTTGTATGAAAATTTTCTAAAGACATTTATTTTAGAGATTAAATCAAAATTGATGACAATATAGAAAGCTCATCAAGGTGATTTTAAACTGAAATTAGTCTCCTCTCCTCGTAGTACTTTTGAAAATAACTTTTTCATAATGTCATTTCTGATTGAAAGGCAAAGAGAATATAGCTCTGGAAGAGGAGCAGAAGTGTTCCACATTGACCCATCAAATTAGGGCCAGAGACACGCTGCATCAGAAATTTCATTTGTTGTTTGAAGTGAAAAAATGTTACTTATCATTAATCACTTACAAACGACTAATAAAACTTGATGTCAGGGAGAAAACGCTTTTGGCAACTATACTACGCAAGACATTATTGTGTTGACAGATTTTTCTAGCTGGATTCAAGGATTCAGTCATTACTAAGATTAGCAGTTATGTTATTACCTATTTCTCTGTGTGGAACTGACAGCTATTTACCTTGCTGGTTTACACACAAACATGAGAAAGCACATCATCTCTACTTCTTAGCTACTTGGTGTCATGTAATTTCAGACTCTAGAGATCTTGGCTAAGGGTAGTGGTTGGGCTTGCATAGTCATTTGACACATTGAAAAGGTTGAGAAATAGGTACTGTTCACAGATAAATGGAAGCTGGAACAGCAGGAGTCATAATTCATGGAGGAGAGGTGTTTTCATTGAATTAAGACAAGAATAACACTTGATGGTGCAGGAAGGGGTAGAATCAAAGGGTTTAAGAGAAAGAGACAGTTTTGTTTGTTTGTTTGTTTGCTTGTTTGTTTGTTTGTAAACCACAAGATAACAATTTCTTATGAAAGAATAATTTTATTTTAGTAAGAATAGATGTATGGGAAAATGTCCTAGACAGAGACAAGGGAAGACGACCGCTCAATGTTTGTGAAAAAGATATTCTTCAAGGTACATGTTGAAAGAAATGATGTAAAATTACAGATTTTATACTCTTTCTCTTTTTCAGAATCCTTATTGGTATTTTTCCAAAGAAGGAGAAATACTCAGCCTTTATTTCCTTATAATAAACACCTAAATCTTCTACAATTTGGGACTATGCACTTAGATAGTCCAGTCCAAAAGGGATGTACTTCAAAATTAAGGTCAATTTATGTTCTCTAAGAAAATTCCCATCATCTACACAATTTTAACATAAGTACTTTAGCACTTTAGAAAAAAAAAAAAAAAGACTTTTTTGCAAATATTAGCATAAGTTTTCCTCTGTACTAGTTTTAAAATTGATAGCCCTTTTATTGTGATCATATGTAATGTCAATAAAAAATTTATTATTAATTTGTGTAAACAATAACCAAAATGCTTGAGCCTGGAAGGCCCATCAGCAGAATGTTTTCTCCAACCTCCTGCTCAGAGCAGGGGCAGCTAGGGCAGGTAGCTCTAGTCTATGTGAAATCTTCTTTACTTTCCCCATCAAGTGTTAGTGCACATGAAGAATATCCCCTTGAGCTTTCACTTCTCTGAGTTGAAATCTCCCAGCTCTCCCAGCCTCTCCTCATATGTCAGATGGTCCAGGCCTTTATTCATCTTTGTGTCTCTTCATTGAATTCACTTCATTATGTCCATGTCTTTCTCATACTAAATGATGGGGCATTTTTTCCTTTTGCATCAAGAAGATAGTTGAGGAAGAGAAATATGACAGAAGAAAGAGTACAGCTGTCAGGAGTGACAGGTTTAACAGAGCAAAGACTTCTGTTGGCTTGTAGCAGTATTATGGCAGGACTGTAGATATACTAAGGTGTTGAGAACAGGTAACAGTGCCTAGAGAGAACTTGTAATACACAGAAAAGAGGACAAATCTTTTTTGTGTATTTAAAATGTCTGGGTGTTTCCCTATGAGTTTAATATTACAAAAAAGAAATCCATTTATTACTAAGCAAATATCAAGACAAGCAAATAGACAGAATAGTAATTCTTAGTGAGAAAATGACATTTGATGCATAATGTGAAAACCAGCTCTTGTCACTTTTTCCCTCTTGACTTCTTAACTGAAATTTATCTTTTTGGCATCTATCACTGTATGTACCTTACAAACATTTTGTCTGCAACAAATAAATATCTTTGTGCAAAGCTTTCAAAATTACTGAACTTGCACCAAAATTTGTCTCTTACTGCCTTTTCTGCAGATGAGAGAACCAAGATTATGGTACACAATATTAAACTACTAAACATAGTTGTTCTGCATGAATCTCTGACCTTAATTTTCTCTCTACCAGCACAATGGACTTTAGGGAGAAACAAAAAGAATGGCTAGACTAGCAGCTTCTGGCCTCTGCAATTCAGTATCTTGTATAGATTAATAGTTATAAACAGTAGACCAAATAACGAAGGCAAGTAGGACTTTACATACAACCCACTTTGATCTTCCCCAAAATGATGTATCTAACATATTTCAAATAGCCTTTTCCCTTCTCTTTCTTTTCTTTTCTATAAATCATTATCATTTTACACTAAGTAGATCTAGTAAGCACACGGCAAGACTATGGCCTTGCCATTCATTCTATAGGAGAACAGATGAAAAGACACACAGGATTCCCTTGAGTGTTCCAATATGAATTTACTAGGAAAGGATGAGAGACTCTGCCCCATGCTAGAGCAAAAACATTCAAGTGCTCCTGTCTTAGACTACCTTTTTGTTTTAACATGTTATTATTATAACATGTTCCATCACATTTTCTGAGACCCTGTCTAGAACCCTTCTATTTTGGTAGAAACATGAAATGTAACAGTAAAAATTCTTAATGACACAAACGTGTCAGATTAGTATGGTAAACCTGGAAAATTAATGAAATATTGGCAGACTGCACAGAAATGCAATTTCAATGTTTGGAGAAATCTCAACCTGATGTACTTACATGAAAGTTCACTATTTCAAATTACACCAATAATTTAAGCACTATTTTAAATTCAGAAAAGTAGAAGTAAATGAAAAATTATATCTCATGCATCTAGGACTCATTCTCAGTGCATTGCATTAGGACAGCTATGTTTACAGTCAGATATCACCAAAATTGTATGGGGATAGAGATGAAAGTAGGGGAGAAAAAAAGCAACAGAGATTGAATATAAACTTTTAAAAATCACTAATTTTTTCCATGTGCGCCAGAGGTTTTTCCAGAGCTCCCTCCCTATGCCTGATTCTGATCATTATCACTTTGTAACAGAGATAAATCACACCAAACTTACAATGAAATATGTGAGATCAGAGTTGGGAAAAATCTTTTTTCTATATTATTTGTGTAAGTGTCAGAAGCTATCATAATGTTAGGCAGTTCAGATTTTAAATCTTTACACTTGGGTCTCAGAATCATAAAAAGTTTCTCATTCAATTTTCCTTTGAATCTCTTCCCAGAAGAATAATAGCTTTAGTATGATCTCCGTCTCTCTTGCAAACCTTATTTTTATCTAGAAATACAGCAAAATTCTCATTTTGTAGTTGCGTACTTCAACAAAAACTTTCAGTTAAGAGGTTCCTCAAGATGACTTTTTTAAATTTTCATGAAACATGAATTTTTTTTGATAAATTTGTTTAAACCTAACTAGAACTTTTAAACACAATCCATATGTAAATTAATTACGGTTTAAATTTTATTGAAAGCAACTGGTACCTTATCAGGATTTTCTAAGAATTGATTTGATTTTTTTAATTGAATGCCAACATCTATGATTTTTTCCCTGTTCAGATAATTGAAAGACATGATATCAGTTTCCAAAGAAAAGGAAAAAAGCTCTGAAGCCTATCCTGACTTGCCAGAGCTCTCTGTTTAGTGAGAAAAATGAAAAGAACATTTCTGCTATCTCAACAGATTAGGTTTGTACCAGGAGCTATTTATGCTCAATTATACTGCCTGATTTATTTAGTGAGTGGGCAGATTTTGGTAATTTGTTTAATAACATAGTAGAATGATATTTATTTTATGACATAATTAAAAAGGTTGAATTATAACATAATAAAATACTCACTGCATGTGAGTAATAACATTATAATTACAGACTTCTGCGTGTTTCTGTGTGTTCAGCTGCATCAGTGTGGAAAAAAGGTCTAGAATAAAAATATGGACACTTGAAGAAAACTACAGTATGAACTTTCAGTATGTCAGATTATCCTATGAGTGGTGCTTTGTGTAAAGAAATTCTGAGTAGTTCAAGATCACACCTCAAGACAGTTTTCATAAAGAAAGATAAACTCTCAGGTATTTACATAGAGAAATTAACTGAGTTTTAAAATCAATAATGCAAATTTTAAAAGTTATTTTAATTAATTTCTCATATGTTTTATTTTTAAAAGGAAACTTTTGCGACGGAATTTATTCAGATATTCTATGGAACATAGAATTCCCACATGAAATATGTGCTCTTTAATAGTGTCCAGTCTGTTTTCTATGTTTTAATATAGGTAGCATGACCTGCTCCATGTTCTGATCAGTGCCAGACTTTTCCAGAGATTTTTGTTATCAGGTCTAGTATTGTCAATTATCTGCCACATATATAAGAACTATATCCTGTGAGCACTATGTGAGTTCTCATTCAGGCATACTAAAGTAACTGTAGCCTAAGAATGATTAGGCTGCATGTAAATACATGTCTATACACATAGAGAATAATTTAGCAATAAGCCTATATTAATTTTTTTTTTTCCCTGCAAACACTCAAGTTACTTTTCAGTGGAAGCTGTTCCTGAAGGCTGGAACAGACATCTTAGAAAACTGACAAGGTAATTATTGTCTTTTTGCTCTAACTTTTTAGAAAGTGTTTCACTTTAATAATACCTTTAGCTACGTGCAGGAAACTTACAGTTTCTTTCATTCTGTTCAATTCAGTTCCATATATCATCTCAGATCAGCATGGAGATACCAATTACCAAGCCCAGTGATAGAACTCTTAGCAGAGTATAAGCTATGCTTTTCTGGAAAATTTTCAAGGATATGCACTACTTGTGTCTTAGCTTTTTGATCTAAGATATATTTATCTTACCTTTCTTTGCTAAAGGAAAATACAAAATTTTTACGACCTTAAAGCACTATTTGTCATCTAGGGTGTACCTAGAAACATATAATTAGAAAACCTTTCTCAAAGCTCTTTTTTTTTTTTTTTTTAAGCCAAATATTAAAAAAAAGCCAGAAGTTACATCTCAGATCAATTTCTGTGTCTTTCTTACCACAAAGGTTGAAAGAAGTTGTTCTTTAAGAAAAAGGTCTCTGTGCATCATTCCCTTGATTACTTTTGCACAATGTAGGAAAGATAAGGGCTAAGGGGTCATGGACAGGAAATGGAAAAAATGTGTTAATAGAAATCTATCCAGACAGAGTGGAAGAGACAACTTGCCTTTCCTTTGTATATGCACTAGCACATGGACACTTTAGGCATAATTTGTGAGAAATATTATTTCAAATAAGATTTTTTTTTAGCCATTTATTTAGCTACTTATACACCATCTTATTTTTCAATATAATCACTTTATAATTAACTTTAAAAAAAGAAAAATAAATAGGAAAAAAATTGAAAATTCACATTTTTCTTTGTTTAAAGGATGTCCAGCTCTGTTCTATGAGATCTGTTTCCTGCATCACTAGTACATATACTAGTATGAATAGTTTTATCCTGAATGATACTAAAAATAAACTATTGATGACTTGTGCACCATGCATTTTTTAGATTGCTTTTGTGCAGACTTATCTTTCCCTCTTCTTTTCTCAAAGAGAATTCTCCAACACAAATTCCCAGCAGAGATTTTATCTTACCTTTCTGAATGGGAACTCTCAATTTTGGAATATGAGTGTAATCTGTTTGTAAAAGACAGATTTCATACCTTGAACAGTTATTGTGGGGTGGGTTTGCTGGTTGGGGTTTTTTTTTTAATTTCCTGGAGTCTGAAATTCATTTGCACAGGTGAAAGATTCACCTGTTTCATTTTAGCAGCCTTGCTCTGAGAAATTTTTACAGATGACTGAGGCGGAAAAGTCTACATGCTCCAGTGCATAAGCAGCTCTGAAACACAGTTAGTTTTGATGGAATTTCATCTTTACCAAGTATATGAAAGCTTATAACACCCAGGTAAGGCCAATTTCTCGCCCATACAAATTTAAAATCTAAAGTAGCCATTAAATGTACTGTCATGAATTACTTCCTGAATAGAATCATAGACTCTTAGAATAATTTGGGTTGGAAGAGACCTCCAAAATTAAGCTAATCCAGATGCCAAGCAGATACAAATTCCTTCTGAACTGAATGATAGTCTTGAAAATTTTATGTAAATTTCTCTGGGTCTGACTTCAAATAAATGTACTTGTTTTTTATTATTATAGTTCATATTTAAGATATGTGCAGGTCCGAGATGCTGTTTGGAGGTTGAGGTACTTAATTCCTTTGAGCTTTATTTATGGTTGTTGGTTAAATGTCCTAATTCACTAAGAAGATGAGGAATTTCAAGTATTCAATAAATTTGGTAGTATTTAAAAGTAATCAGGGAGATTTCCTGAGTAATTATAAGTGAAAATATAAAGTAATAGTGCACACTCAGAACAGCTGAAAATGTATAACTATCTATGCTACAGGTTCATGACAAATATCACTTCATAATTCTACCACAGATTCAAGGAAGAAATGGGAAAAAAAAATCTTTTTTGAAGGAGTTATGGTTTGGGATTTCAGCACCTAAACAAGCAAAACATTAATAAATGTTATTGAGGTATTTTTTCCTTCCTGAAATGAAAAATTTATTTTTTCATTCATTAATATATGAAAGAAGTATTTTTACAGAAAAATGTAGAAAGAAAAGTGAACTGAAGTGACTGACAAGACCCAGTGTGGAGTCTCATAGCAGCAAGAATAACAACTGCAGAGAAAGAGACAAATGGTCGGTTTAGTTTCAAGCTTTCCCTGTCTGGTATTCAGCCATTCACTGTGGAATAACTGGTAGGATACAGAATCATAGAATTGAGTGGGAAGGGACCTTCAAACACTAGCTAGTCCAAGACTCCACCATGGGCCAGGATGTCTTTTCCAAGATCATGTTGCTCAAAGCCCCGTCCATCCTGACCTTGAACAATTGCAAGGATGGCGTCCACACCTTCAACCTACTCCTGTGTCTTACTATCTTCATCATGAAAATGTCTTCCTTTTTTCCAGTCTAAACCTAACCAATTTCCCTTCAAAACAATTGCCCCTTGCCCTGTTACTACAGGCCCTAGTAATCTGGTCCTATCCTGTTTTATAAGCCTCTTTGAGTATTGAAAGGCTGAAAGAGGGTCTTCTGAGGACTTTCTCTCCTTCCAGACTGAACAACTCCAACTCTCTCAGCCTTTCTTCATAGGAAAAGTGGTTCAGTCCACTGACTATTTTCATGGCTCTCCTCTGGACCTGTCTGAAAAGATCCATGTGTCTTATGCCCTAGATGCAATAGTCCAGGTGGGATGTCATGACAGCAGAGTAGAGCAGGGGAATCTCCTCCCTGGACTTGCTGGCTTTCTTTTGATGAAGCCCAGGATGAAATTTCCTTTCTGAACTGCAAACACAGACTGACAACTCCTGTCTAATTTTTCACCCACAAATATCCCCAAGTCACTCTCTGCTGGGCCACTTTAAATTCACCCATTACTTAGTCTGCCTCAGTACTGGGAGTTGCACCCAACACAGACTCAAAACCTTTCACTTGGCCCCACCACTAAAGCTCTTCAAGCTCCCTCTGAATGGCATCCATTCCCTCTAACAAATCTTCAGCATGGTGTAATATGCAAACTTGCTGAGGGTGAGCTGAGTTCTGCTGTCTGTGCCATTCATGAAAATAATCAATATTCTTGGTCCTAGTACAGACCTTACCTTGGGTAAGCACTCATTACTGATTTTCACTTAGACACTGAACTGTTGGCTATAATTCTTTGGATATGGCAATGCAGCCATTTCCTTATCCATCTAACAGTCTACCCTATCCATCAAACCCCTATCTTTAAATTCAGCAGCAAAAACATTGTGAGAGACCATATCAAAACCCTTACAGATATCCAGGTAGAGCACAGTTGTGGCTGTTCACTGATGCCATCACTCCATCACAGAAGACCAGTGGATTAGACAGACATATCTACAATTTGCGTAATTTACAGCTGAAGAAAAAAAAGACAGAAAGAAGAATGGATTACTATAGGCATTAAAACTTCTGTACAATATTCTAAAGAAATAAAGTCTAATTGAATTTCGTGAGTTTTTTATGTAAAAAAGGCTAAGGTTTAGGTCTTTTGTTTAATCATGTCTCGAATTTCATTAATAAATTATATGTTATTAAACATTAACAGAAAAGATTTTTACTTAAATGAATGCAACACCTCAACAAAGTCTGCTGTGCTGTGATAGAATAGTACACTCACACACTATAATGCTTTAATAAAAGACGTGCATGCTTGCACGTTTTGGAGTCAAAGCCATGCATAATACACAATAACTTTAATTCTCAGCATTAGCTGGTATATATAACTCCACACGTAAAACCTGTGCATACACAAAAAATTCAACATGAATGAGGGTAATTCAATGAAACTTGTAGAACAGACAGAAATTGGGAAAATAAGATTTGAAAATATTTAAAAGCAATTATAGTTAAAAATACATATCGTCATGATCAAATACATTCATAAGTATTTCAAAGCACATCATCATAAATCATATACCATCCAGACACTGCACTGTGTAACAAAAAATAAGAGATCCATTCAAAAAAAAGTCTTATCCATTCAAAATGTAAATCAGATTTTTATCTTTGTAACATAAATACATGAGAACATGAGGAAACATTATTCCTTTATTTTTCAAATCAGATGACTGCAACAGAGAACAGATTAATTTGCTTTTCAATCTCTCCCATGATCCAAAGTGAGCTGATAAATACATTTCTTTTCAAACAACTGCTCCCCATTCCCCCTTTAGTTTTCTTAAAAAGAAAAAATTTAGTAGATTAAATAAAGCTATTGTGCACACAATTTTTCTTTTTTACCTATTTTTCTAGACTTTATTTGCTCTTTTACCAAACAGTTCAATATGACAACTCCCCCAGGCTTCAGCTATTATTTTGAAAGTTCTTGAACATTTTCTCTTACAGCAACCTATGTACAAATTTTTTTTCAGCCTCAACATATTTAGAAATAAAAATGGAGAAAGCTACACATTTTACTTTAGCTCAAATAATCTTTAGCATTTCTTTTGGTAAATTGCTACACTTAAGTTTCATTCCTAATCTACATGGAAAAAAAAAGTCTTGAAGTCTCTTGTGAGACATACGCTATTTTTTACTTAATTCTAATCAGTAATTTTGAAAGAAAAATCTAGCTGATCATCTTCTGCAGTTATCTTTATTTAAATGACTTACATTAAAAATGAACCTTATGTCAAATGTCAGAAAAAATACGGGTAAAAGACAAATATTTACTCCATTAAACTATCCATTCCTTTTCTTCTGCCCATTTCTCTACTTTGGCTTCACACTTCACAGCTTCCAGTGATATGATACACATCTTCAGTAAGTGGAAGTCTCATTTATTAGAAAAAATTTTAACTCATTTAATACACTTCATGCTATGCAGTAGGTGAGACTGGGAGCATGGGAATAGATCAAATGATCATGTAGTTTTACCTGCCTAGTAGCACACATGGTCAAAGCACTAACAATGTTCTGTTTCTCATGGTCTGATAAAAAAATTTAGTCTTATATACAAGAAGTATATTTCTGCAGTTGGAATTTGAGTCTTTGAAATTCTTGTCCATGGAAAAAGTCAAAGTTGGTTGATTCCTCTTGTGATCAACTTTCTTTCTATCCAAAAGAACTTTAAATATTAATATTTACACAGAGCTTTCTATTAACTGATGGAAAGATGACCACAAAATTCAGAAAATGGCAGCGATATCAGGGATGTCCCATTACAGCTGAAGATTCTGTAATTAGAAATTATTAAAGTGCATGCAGTGAGAAAGCCATGGCTTCCTGGAAATGTCCAAGGAACTTGGGCCAGAGCTGTATCCATAGGTCACAACTCTTCTGCTCCTTATGAGGAGATGTCTTTCTGTCCACAGTTTGACCCATCCAAAAGGTTGGTTTGAGATGCCAGGAGCACAGCCTGAGTTCTTGGAGTTATATTTTACCACCAAACATAAAACCCAACAAGTCATATTGTACAAACTACAGGCAAAAAATTAATGTGTCTGACAGTTTGCAATTCAAACTTAAATGAAAACTTTTAATGAAATAGAAGTCCTTTATCCCTTAAAAATTTCCAGTTTCAAATCTTGGTGTCATATTTTTTGTCAATATTCATTGAGAAGAAAAAACAAGGAAGTGGCTTCATATTTCTCTGTATTAGCAAGCAGTAGGTAACTTTAATATTGTAGCTGCCATACACAAACAAGACTATGCCATTTCCAATGACAAATAGCCATGAAGGACTGAGGAGGCTAGATTAGTAGGAAAAAATTATCCCAGTAAATTTTCAGATGAATGGCCATCCTTTTTTTCAATGCAATTTGCAAGTATAATTTTTCCATGATTCCTTACCTGTGTAGTGGCAGAGGGCAGCAGAGAAAACAGCTGTATGAGGAGCAATGTCAATGAGGTCAATGATCTGCTCAGCCTGCTGGCCGAGCTGAGAGATGAAGTAGAAAGACAAAGAAGTATTAGATATTCTGAAGAAGACATTCTCTGGTGGAGCTGCACTCTACCATGCCTTAGACAAAAATATTCTCTTAATTCCTTTATCAATTGTAAATTGATCCTTTTTCCAATCTTATGTTTCATTTGCAGAATTGTTTACTGAACTTAGAAGAACTGGAAGGTATTGAAAACAATAGGTACTTGGGTTTAAATATATAAAAGGAATTTGCGGGGTTTTATACTTTTAGAAGTGAAGGCATTACAGATACTGATGTATTGCAGACCATATTTTCATATACTAAGAACAATCATGTCTTTGCATTATTTCTTAAAATAAGCATAGACCCTCTAATTTTGCTAAAGATGAGCAAAAGATATTTCTTTCTGTGTTTTAAGCCCTCTAAAGACCTCTCTGATAAGACACAAACTCGTTACTCTCCCCTCTCCGAAGCTGCCATCCTCCTGCCCTTCTATCTGTCTGCCCTGGTTGTTCAGACAAGCAAATGAGGCTGGAGTAGGAACTGAAGTGTAAATTCAGCTCTGAACTTTCTCATGCCTGAATTGCTTCTTCCATCTGAACAAGTAGAATCTGCAACTTCATAAAAATATACTAAAATTGGAAGTCTCTTCATACAGAGATTCCATCTACACAGAGTTCATACACTACAATTCGACATAAAAGTTATAAAAGGAAATTTGAGGAAAAACACATAGATGATTTTTTCATGCCTGTAGCATTTTACCTGAACATTAGAAGCTTACTAGGCAGCCATAAAATATGTAATATACGCACCAAACTCTGCAATGGAGTATTTTCCCCTGCCTAGACCTGAAAGTTCTGGATGAGGGGAATTACTTGTTCAAAATTGATTCACGACCTATCTCGTGAAAAGAGTTAACTAAACAAAAATCTCTAAAGCAGCCATTTTCTTGAAACACAAAAAATGTGCTTGTTTGTTTTTACATTATGCAAATTAATTCCTTATTACTGTTTCTCTCAGTGTTTTTAATATATGAAAATGTTTTGCTTCTCACCTTTTGTCTCTGTTAGTTGTATCCTGTGGAAAAATGTTCAAAACCTTAGCAAGATATGTCAATTGATTCTTTTTTAGATACTCGTCATTGATACTTTAAAAATTTTCCAAACAATAATTATATTTTAGAGAAAAAACTAGTCTTCTGTTCTCCTTCTTTTGAAAAGTTTATTTTTACCTCATTCCAGCAATATCAAAATTGCCATATATTCTATATTTACTGAGATTTTCTGCAATCACTACACTTACAAATAGGAAAGCTATAGTGGATTTACAAAAAATTTATAATTTGCAAAAAAAGAAGGTATTGCTACATTACATTATAATCTCATATTTTTATAATAAGACTTGAGTACTTTCAAGTTAACAGTCTTAAATGCAGCTTCTAGTTTAAAACAGAAATGTTCTTTAATATGTCTGAACTTTTTGAGAAATGAAATTTTAAATTGTAAATTCCTCTGATACTTCAACATTTAGATTATGTTATAAAAGCAACACAAAAAAGATACTGAAATTAAAAAATGTTTAAGTAATAATTTTAAATAATTCAAAATATTATTAATAAATTATTTTGTTTCCTGTTATGCAATATGCAGTTTTTAATCCATTACATACTATGAAATTGAAAATATTGAAAGAACTAGCTCTGTAAATTTAATCAGTTCATGTGTCAAAATGCTGACAGCTATGTACTATCAAAGCCTAATCCAAGCTTTCGATAATTGAACCTCATCAGTCAGGCAAATGGTTTAGCTAAAGATTCTCTTATTTATGTCTTTTAAATTCAACCACAAAACAAGAGAAAAAAGATGAACACACACTAGAAAAAATGGCAGTTTTGTTCACCTTAACTAACATGTCTTTTATAGTGCTAAACCCCTATAAAATCTAAGCCTATGTCTTTTGACACTAGGTTGCTTTGTTGAGTAAAGGAAATTTTATTCATGCTTGTTTGTCACTGTTCCACTACTTCCTAAAGTGGCTTTTGTATTGACTGCTCTAAATCATGCTACACAAATGCTAATCTGATCTTACAATAATTCCCATCACATCAGATCTCTACTATTTCTATTTACCATTCTCTTACTTCTTCATTGCATTTCTTTTTCTTTGTCTAAGTGATACCCTGTCTCATGCCTACCTGCATTTTGCCAAGATGTAGCCAGAGTTTCCAGCACTGCAGGTCAGTGCAAAAGCTAATACATAGATTGGGAGAAGCACATCAAGAAACGACTTATCCACAGCACAATAAAAGGACAACCTTTCTATTCATTGTTTAGTTCCACTACATTTTTAGTCCATTACATTTAGTTCCAATACATTTGTTCTTTAGGATCACCCTGAAGATCTTATTTTGTTGAGAGAAAATAAGCAGATGGGCAGATAGAGTGCTGAACTTCTGTTTTCCTAAATCCTGTGTTTCTCATCCATTTTTCAAAACTGCTAGTTTCTTGTAAAGTGGTTCCTCCTGGAATCAAGCATTTGTCTTCTACAAATTTTTGCAAACCTGTTAACATGTACTATTATTCTGAATTTCTTAAAGGAAAACATTTTTTAAAATAGAAAAAGAAAACCAATGTCACAAGTTGCATCTTTCACATAAACTAGACATTATGAGAATAGCATATGATCTTAAGTATGTCCCAAAGACATAACAGAAAAATGCTGAAAACAAAAAATATCTGGATTTATTGAGCTTACTTTAAAAACTAAATGAGGTTTACCCAGACAGTAAAGGAGACAGTAATTCATTGTTACATCTAGTGATGATGATCTTACATTTTATTTAGCACAACTGATTTAGAAAATCTGGAATTGTTCTGCAGAGCAACTTAATACTATTCTATCACCAAAAGAACACTAAATGACAAAATAAAAAAGAAAAGAGAAAAAGTAAAAAAACCCCACAACCAAACAAAAAGAACCCAGCCAAAACCGAACCAGGATTAAAAATTAAAAAAAAAAAAAAAAATAAACAGCAAAACAACAAAACTGAAATGACAAACACAAAAATAGGGTCTTATTTTCCGTAGTAAAATTTTTATTTTAATAATGATATCCAAGAAAATTAGTTCTAATTTTATGCATACACTTGTAGAATCACTTTCATAGAGATAGAGAAAGGAAGAAGGAGAAATGTTTTACTAGTAGTTTTATGAAGGATAAGTAGTCTGCATAAAGGTTCCCCTTTTCATTTCTGTTACTTATTTTTCATCACTAGCATCCTTGGCAGTACTCTTGAGAGGTAATAAGCTAAAGAGGAAATTTTGAGGTTCTGTTTTACTGTGACGCTTAAGATTGCTTGTAGGCTGCAGTCTCCATCTTCAGATGTTTTCAAAAGCTGTCTGAAAATGGGCCCAGGTAGTTCTGCTCTTCACTGGCTGAGCATTAGGGTTTCTCAGGGTGACAGCCAGAAGTCCTTTTGAACATCAACCATTCTGTGATTCTTTGAAGCCAGCAAGAACAGAAAACTGTGACTTGCAGGCCAAACATTTCCCTTTGAGAGAGGCATCCCAGTGAAAAGATTCTCCTTTCTTTATTGACTTGGTAAGAAGGTAGGACTGCAGAGGATGTTCTGGATCATGTGGTTTGTTTCTGTCTGCTGTAGCCAAATACACTACACAGCAATATCCACAAACACATTGATTCTTAATATAAACCCCTCTATATCCTTACAAGTTGCTCCATTTTTTTTTCTATCTAAAGGGTCAATATATTAATCTTATTTTCAGCCAAGATATTTCATTAAATCCCATTACTTATTTTTAAACTTGGGCCATTAAACTTCTCATGGTAAATTTTATCCTTTCAATACACACAGGGCATAGCTCTACCTGTCTACTTAGCTGCATATCTGGATTTGCATAGAAACAGTGAGAGGTACTTGTAAGCATAATAAAAAGCTTTCAGAGTCATTGCTGGATTAGCCAGTGGCAAAATGCCAGCCTATTTCCATTAAGAAAGCTGTGAAAAGCTGAAAAAGTTTTCCTTCCTTCTTAATGTTTATCTTTCAAGGAATTTATATAAATAATGTTACATTAACGTGGTTTGGTAAAGGTAAAATGCATCTCCTCTGGTTTTACCCTTCTGATTGATATATGATCACAAGTGAACTCAACAAAGAAAGGTATGTAGAAATACCTCTACTCTTCTACATTTTGTAGGTGAGTGTCAGTGTCCCTACACTGAAGTATTTGCTACTAAGATTTCTGCTGGTGGTCTGACATCAGCAGGCAGTGTAAAAAATCTGGGTCCAAACCATCTTGTTGCAGAGAACAATTTTTCTCCAAGTTACAGTAAAATCAGGCAAACAAAGAGAGTCCACACGCTGGAATTTTGAGGTATTTTGCCAGTGCGTATGCAGACTAAGGAGTAAATCCACTTGGAGCAGTACTTCTAATAAGCCTCTCAACTAGAAATTAATAATGGCTAGCATCTTAGAAATTCAGGCAGTGCAGCATGTGCTGTTTGATGATAAATGGACAGAGAGATATCCTCTGAAGTGAGCAATCTCAGTGGCCCATATACACTTAGCTTTCTTAGGGCCAGATGGAGAGAAATGGTAATGTAATGACCTTCTCCCTATAGATTCAAACACCTGCAATCCAGCAGGCAATGTTGCTAATGTACTGCTGGCCATATAATTGCTGAACAGGTGTCTTCCAGGCAAAGAATGCAGCAGGAACAAGCTTCCAGGGCAGCTGCATTATGAACATTTCAGCCTGCTCACTGAACAGACTGAAAAGTAGATTTGATTACAGAAAATGTTGAGTTTATACATACATACATATATATTCATATGCATCTATGGGGATCTAGCTCTATATCTATCTATCTATCTATCTATCTATCTATCTATCTATCTATCTATCATTTAGTTTTCAGTTTTGTAACTGGGAGCAGTGCACCTAAGGAGGAAGGAATGTGGAAAGAAAAAAATGAAGAAGTAAAAATACATTTCATTACCTACCCAAGCCAAAATACAATGGAATGAGGCTTGGTTATTTTAATAGTATAAAACAGGCCGTGAACTATCACCCTGCATTTAGAAAAACCTGGATTGTGCTTATTTTCAGTGTGGTCTTTTATTTTTTTTTTTAATTCATTGCATTGCCTGCCCAATTTTCTTCCCCTGTGTTGTTTTCTACAGAAAATTGCATTTGATTTTTGTTGTTGTTATCATTTTGGCTGTCATCAGTTTTTATGTAGAAACTGCTTTGGAAACCTGAAATGATATTACTTTAAGACAAGCTTTCTACCATACTGCATTCTTATGGGGATGTAGTTTTAACTGCATGAAGATATTGCAGTTCAGCTTAGTATAAGCCCTTTGTGTGCAGGAATGTGCTTTACCAGCAATGTGCACTGTGGAAAGAGCAAGAACTCATGCATTCAAAGTAGTGTCACTTAGGAATACAGAGAAATACAGGGAGACATGGTCTTTTTACCAGAAGTCTTGTCTTTTCATTTCTATATTTTATTACACTTCCTCTCACCACAAGTCACTCATTTCCTGAAATATAGATTTAGAACAGTGAATTTCAATCTCTTTAGATTTGCTGATTCATTTACAGTTACCCTTTAGAGTTGCAAAATTCACACAAAACAAATGAAAGTTTTCCCCCAAAGGAAATATTTTCTTATTTGCATTACACAGATTGCTCACTAGTTGCTGGACCACTTGTTTATTACAGTGAAGAAAATGTGCCAGACATTATCTGTGACTCAGAATGCACATTTTACTTCTTAGTAAAACACAACTTCAAAAGTAATTAGTGCTAAGAATGCCTATGGAATGAAAAAAATTTCTATGCTAACAGACCCTCAGAACATGCCCAGTCACCTGTTTTTTTGAATATTGTTTAGGGCCTTGGGAGATGTTCAACACCACTGCCATTGCTTATTTCTCCCAGGAGTGCAATATTGAATCTTCATCAGGTATGACACAAAGGTTAATTATGGGACTGTGGCAAACCTTCATGTTTCTCTCCAGAGCTCAGGAAACTGGAGTGCTGTGACTTATTATTTTAATAGTCAGCTGCTGTTGTATCACTGTTCCCTTTGTACTTCTGTTGCTATTTTTTTATTTGCATCCATTAATTATTAGTTATTATCCTTATGTACCCATATAGACCCCAATTTCTCTCTTTAAGGAACACTATCTTGCATGTTCTCCAAAAAGTTAACAGGGGATTTTCTTTGTCAACCTAAAAAACCCCTTTTATTCCAGTAAAACATATGTCCTTATTGATATTTTCTTCTATGTAACACAAAAAATCCCCCCAACCTACCCAAAGAACCTCTTCTCAAAAACTTATGAACAGCCAGTGATACAAAGTGTCCTTGTTATGTCTTGAATACTGCAGAATGAAATTGTTGAACATTATGCTTTCAGAACATAAATGAAAAACCAATACCTTCAATTTACATATATGGTCCTTATTTTTTCTTTTGAAAGCAAACCAAATCTATAGGTCCTTCCAAGGAGTTGTTCTTAGTTTGCTAAGATTTTTTTTTCAGCTTTCTTTGTGAATCAAGAAAAACTTTTCAGAGGGAAAACTTAAGATCAGAGATTTAAATCCATATTCAGCACATTATGATTCAGAGTAGAGTTTGAGCTGAGTTTTCTTCCTTCAAAACTTCTCTCATTTTGTTGGAGTAAAACCTCTTCAGTTTTCCAAACATTGTACCCTACACTTGGTAAGCCCTCTGAAAAACACATCAAAAAATTCAAATTCCACGCTATTTTGTTTTCAAGAACCCATAGAAATAAAATTCTAATGAGGAAAAAACATGTGACCTGGTAGGATGGACAGTAATTAAAGGCACACTCACAAAATTGATTTTGTGTTAATTAGCCAGAGGATATTGCTACAGGATTTTTATTGTTTTCATCAGAATTTTTCAGAAACTATTTTGTTACATACATACTAAAAGAAAACGGTAGCCTCCCCAATATACATTATTTTTGTGGGGGCATACTAAACTGAACATAATTTTAACTGGTGAAATTATCTCAGTTTCAGAACCAATAGCCCTGTGCTAAATAAATTCAGGTCAAATCCAGAACTGAATACCTGCCCCAGTCAGAATTGATACCTGAATTTAGCCATCTGGCTTGTAGTGAGACTTGTTTCTTTTTTGAGGAGGAAATAATGAAATTTCAGTTGTTCCCATCAGAACTGCTCTACTTCATATAAGTAGTCTTTGGGAGAAAGGGAACAAAAAGAGCCTCTACAGACTTGCTTTGAAGTCTCTTATCACAATCAGAACTTGGTTCTGTCATCTGAACTGAGTAACATCACCAAGGCATTTTCTTGCTTTCTTTAAAAGAACAACAACACAGCTATTTCAAAGGTTTCAGAAGTGTTTGAAACTATTTGTACTATAGCTCTGTTTGATGCTGAGGGAAAATAATTTCCCATCCACCTCTCTCTCTCTTGCCAATATCATATTTTTTCTTGTTTAAATATTTACAGCTAACTGAACAAACAATCTACACTAGCTGATGTTTTGACCAGCTGTTTGATATGTGTACCAGTGTGCATGTAATTATGTATTTCATAGTATTTTTTCATCATTGCTATAATTATTTTAATGAAACTTTCATTTTTATTTCAATTATATTTAGTTACACACATAAATGTAACTGGTCCCTCATCTACAATAATTTGTTTTGCTCTATGTGTTCATAAACACTGTTTTGTCATTGAGCTATCAAAATAAGCTCAGCATGTCATTTGTACTTTTAACAGATAGATGTGCAGGTCGTATTTCTCGGGTGAATTTTATTTCAAATTCGTGTGCTATTATGCTGTATTCCCTTTTTTATCCTTTTGGGTTTTTTATGTGAAAAAAAAACCTCAGTCAAGTTATCATGCTATTAAAATACTGCTTTCCCTTCCCCTCCTTCCATGTAATCTGAAATATAGAAACCAGTGTAGGGAGCTGTAGTTCTGACCACTCTACTTCCACCAGTTTTCAACTCTGTGATTTCCACTCTAGTCGATTCTTGAGATTTGTGCTTGAGGACAGTCCAAGCAAATCTGCAATAGGAATGCAGTGTAGTTTCTAACCTAACATTCTTCAAAATTTCCTAATACAAAACATTTTAATTATACAAATATCTTCTGAAATTTTCATATTTTAATTTTATTTTTTAAATTTATTTTCCAAGCTCAGTTTGCATTTCTGACCTTGAGCATCAGTTAGTGGTCAGTAAATTGAGGACGCTCTCATCTCCCAGAAACAGGAATAACCTATGATTGTCCTAGTTGCCCTAGGACATGATCTCAGTAAATACTACTAATGTTACTTTCTGGGTCTACTATTCAACTTTGCAGCCTATTGTGCAGTGTTTTAGATGCTTGTAAACTGCTTCTGTTGTTCCTTAGGGAAGTATAAGAAATCCACCTTTTCTGTTAGTTAATTATATAAAATCCATTATCAAAGCTCACTTTACTGATACTACACTCTGTTACATTTGAAAGTTTTACTTACTGGCAGGAATGTCTAAGCATAGAGAACTGAAATATAATGTAACTGAGTGCTCCAATTTATTTTTGTCAGGACTCTAATCCAAGCACTGAGTCAATTCAAGGTGAGGAAGGGGAATGGGTTGCCTCTCTGGCTTTAACAGTGTTTGTGAAGTGTTTGTGCAGAAAGGCAAAGAAACAGCAGAAAGGAAAGAAAGGAAATATGAGGATGAAATAAGGTATCAACAACTGAGTACACAGGAATCAGGAGGTAAGATATGAAGCAGTATGATTTTGGACATAAAGCTATTGATCTAGGAAACTGGAGAATGTAAATACTGGTTTTGCAATAGGGCATGAAATAGATACTAAATGTGACAGAATTTGAAAAATAAATTTAAAAGTATCACATATTTTAAAATATAACAAACAAATATTTTATGAAAAATTATACTTGACATAAAATATCTTCTGAGGTTTTTTTGGTTTTTTTTGGGTTTGGTTTTGGTTTTGGTTTGGTTTTTTTTTTTTTTTTTTTTTTTTTTTTTTTTTTTTGTTGTTTTTTTTTGTTTTTTGTTTTTGTTTTTGTTTTTGTTTTTTGTTTTTTGGTTTGGTTTGGTTTGGTTTTGGTTTTGGTTTTGGTTTTGAACTCATAAAAAACTCATGGAATCACAAACGTCATTGGCTTAGGAAAGAGTGGGATATCATTTGTTATGATTATCATATTTACCTAGCAGCTAATTTCATAGTAAAAGATGAAGCTCCCACTAGGAAACAGGCAAGTATAAGTCTGTTTCGTATTAAAAAAAATTAGAAAGGAGTTTGAAACAGAAAACAGCAATGCTTCCATATGAATTCTGCTAATTTCCAAGGAAGAGAAAACTTATTCCATTTCTAGTGAAGCATGAAAATGGTCAATCCACAAGAAATCGACTCAATTCCTCAGGGAAAAAAATAATAATAATAAAAAAAAAGGTAGAATTAAAGTCTTCTCAGAAGAAGTTTGGAATAATAAGTATTTTAAAATGGCTTATGGAGTAAATTCAAGCAAAGACAGGGCTGTGAACGATGGGCAATAATAAGAAATCAGAGCTGTTAATAAGGGACAACTCATCCATTATTGAAATTGGTGTCTCAGAAATGTAAATAACGACAACTAAAAATTAAAGAATCTAAAAGAAATCTTCACAATTCAGTAAAGACTGACAAGGCTCAACTACAAAAGCCTTTGAGACTGGAAACACTTGAATTGGATTTGTGTTTGTTTGATTTTTTAACACAGTACAATTTCAGGAAAATACATGCAATAGACACTGAAATCAAGGCCATTTTGCTGAATTGGATATATTGTCAATTGCTTCTTAAATCAATCACAGTATCCAAATAATACAATTCTATTTTTGTATAAAAAAAGGTTTTCTTTCCAAATATATATTTATAGAAGCCGGTAACTTTTTGCTGAATGAATACATTTTCATTTACATCAATACATTTATTTCTCAACTCCAGATTTTCAGTCAGAAGTACTTGCCCATCCAATGCATATTTCCAGACAACACATATCCATTCAAGCTAACCCAATACAGCTGCATCTGCTATTCTGCTATGAATAAATACAATGTTTTTCTATTGAATTGAATTCATATTATTGAAAACAACATATCTGAAGCTATCACACTTTACATTAAATCAGCATGGTGCAACTGCAACCAAGATTTGTCATTTATTTTTCAGCTTCTCCTGAATATGTACTCACATATTGAATAGGCAGTGTTTTGCTGGCAAAAACTCAGAGCTAGTTGAATATATATTCAGGTATTTTCCAAGCAGAGCTCAAATGCTTGCACTAGTGATGGAAAACCTGGCCTCATTACTCAAGCAATTTTGCTTTCCTGTAACTTCCAATTCTTAAGACTGACTGGTGAAGGGCAAAAGATTCTGGAGACCAACTCCTCAAAATCTCATTACAAACTCTTTCTCTTTTCTACTTGCTAAGTGTAAATTGCCAGTAGTGAAAAAAGTGATTGTTTTGGGTACAGATCCAGAAAATATGAATAGAGGTCCCTATTATTTCTATTTACACTATGGATAGCCAGAGAGAAACTTTATCCACAGGAAATTAGGATTTTAATTTTTTTTTCCTTCAAAGTAAACATGAGGGTGTGAAGAAGTAAGATACCTTGTTGTAGCTGCCTTCCTGCATCAGCACATTTTTTTAGTACTCTTTCATGATTTTACACTGATATTTCTTTCTGTCTACCATGAAAACATCTTCTGCTATTCAGTTCTGAAGATGACAAAAGGTGAGCATTTTTTCAGGCCAAGTCACTTATCAGTTATCTTTGCTGGTACAACATTTGTGTTTGAAGAAATATTTGACAGTACTACATATTTTACCCCTTAAAAAGCTGATGAAGAAAGAAATACACGAAAAAATTGCTTGCCTATGAACTCTGTTTCCAATTAACAAATAATTAGGATGACTATTTTAAGTGTATGTAGTATAATTAGAAAGAGAGCATTTTCTATGTATAGTGTTTATCAAAAATGTTTTCATGCTGCTCAAGAGATTTTTATCTGACAGTGGTAAACAAAGTAAAACAAGAATAGTGACAACTACAAAAGGAGAAATTGATTTCATATTAGCTTTTACTCACAATAAATTATTTTCCTTGAGCCTAGAACCCACCTAAAGTGACTGACTGAGAAGACTTTTAGCAATTTAGTATAATAAGCTATGAAAAATTCTTCCAAATGATTCTGTTGTAACAGATTAGGATATCAGTCACGTATGCATGGACCTACTTTCATCTTTGCAGCTTTTCTACAGTGGAGAGTAACATCCAGGGAAAGAAAACCACAATTATGTTTTCAGATAAGGATTTATATTTTCATTATAACGTTTGACTTTAGGCTGCAGATATTTATTCAATACAATTTCTTATAACGACCATACCAAATGCAAACTTAATGATACTCCACAGTTCTGCGATGCAAATTATAATCTGTTCATGATGCCTGATTGTGCAAATGAAGCCTAATTAAGTCTTTTCTATTCAGGGAAACATTAAACATTAAAAGAGGATTTTTTTCTAATTGGAAAAGCAAGGTCAATATAAACAATTAAAAAGAATTTGTTGTTGAGCACTTTGAAAATGTAATTTCAAATGCTTTTTATTGAATTCAATTTAGGGGTTCCCCACTGGTTAATTTTTGAAGCAGTTTTATGAGAATTGCAAACTTCACTGTGTCCTAGAATCTACTTCTTCATTAAATTAAGATAAAAGTGAACTAGGCATACTTTAATAAACTATTGCATATAGCCTTTTGCTCCATAAATCAAAAATTTTTGCTAGAATAATCTTTTCTGCATTTGCCCTGAGTGTACATATTTGTCAGTAACAAATGTACACTGCATGGGAAGAAATTATTTTGAGGTACAGTCCAGAGAAAATAGAGGTCTAACACTTCAATTTTGAGCAGCCCTTCATCTAATTTGCAAATACTTTCACAGATTACACTTCACTTATAATTTTATTAAATTTCTTACAATAATATTAGTTTTCTCTATATCCTATATACATTATTTGGACTTTAGATAAAGCTTTTCTGTACACAGATACAGTAACATTATGAATTGAATAAAACACACAGTGGAGAAATGGAAGTGAGTAATCTAATATTCAACTTTCCTGAGTGGACTTCAGCATAATTTGGACTGTGGATGATTGCTGCAATGCAATAGCCATAATATTAACAGAAATATTGACAATAAATGACACTTTTTTTTCAAGCTTTGACTTCTAAAAAATGTGTTCATAACATATATAACATCGTAATTATATATGTTTATGCTAATGAAGGTTTCAACAACAGATTTTCTGATAGTGATTATTATGGCATTGTGGCTTTAGCACTTCTGAATAGTACAGTTAATCTAAATTGATAAATCTAATAGTAACAAAACTCTTCAATGACCTGTAATAATCTCTTTCCCTCCCTTCACCAGATTCCCTATTGCTGTGACCCAATGGTCTACTCACTGCAGATGTTGGAACTGTATCAGAAAACTTTCCACCACTAAGGAAAAGACACTGATGAATACTTTTTTTTTTTAACTGTCCTCTATATAACTCCATTCAGAGAAGACCTTCAGAAAAGTTTTCCTTTCCTTCCCCTCCCTCCCTCCCTTCCTCTCTCTTTTTCTGCTTTTGTCTCCTCCCTTCTTTTTTTCTCTGTCATCTCTTCGTTTTCTTCTTCTCTATTTCACTCTCCGTATTCTCTGCCTCAAAAAGTTCTACCCTTCCTACCTTTTATTCTGATTCATCTATGGATTCTTACCAGAAATGGTTGTTCCTCGTGGGCTTCCTGTGCTGCAGAGGTGATGTTACGCTAGGCAATATTTTAACATCAGAAATGAAGAAAAAGAAAGTACACATTAAAAAGTAAACTGCTTTAGAACTTTTGAGGAACAAGTTCAATTTCTTTGTACGCAGTGATTTAGACCTTTTAATCTATCCTTATGCAAATCTATTGCTTTGCATTCAAATTTCTCTACTGCTTATTTAAGCTTTTCACAGGAAATGGCTTACCTTGTATTGCATTCTCCCTCCTCTCCCCTCCCTCAGTTCAAAACCGAAAAGCATTTCATCCTCATAAACTTCAAAATTCATTGTAAATATCACAGAAATATTTTGTATCATCTGATTTTAGGCTAAGACTTAGAAATTTTGCCACCATATATATATACATTTATATATATATGCATTTGCCATATAGGTAGCAATGAGCTGGGGTTAAACTTTGCCTCTTAACTGAACTTCACAAGGCCAGAAATTGAAAAATGAAATTTTCTCTTCTGTGACAACAACAACAACAACAAGAACAACGAAAAAAGCAATTATAATTTCTGCCCACGCAATATTTTACATAAATCTCATTATGGCATCTGGACAGCTATTACTCTGGTTATTCAACAACCTTGATGAGCTCTCTTTTTAAAGATGATCTAGCATCTATTTTTAGTATAGCATAAAAGCATGCTTTCAGGATGTAATTTTAATATGTTGTTGTCATTCCTTTCACATTTTCAGTGCAAATCACTAAAAACATGTGCCATGAGTCTCATCTCAATCCTATTTTAGTTAATGGAAAGAATCTCTGTGACTCTAATGGATTTGGACCCGTTCCTTTTTCATTTGGGTAGGTTGCTAAACTCATCCTTTTTCCAAGAGTTTTGGAAAAAGAAAGTATTTTCAAATCTGGGTCTGCATTTTATGTTTTGGTTTGCTTCTTTGGTTTTGCTTCTAGGATGAATGGGAAAATGTCTTTCTGGGGAAGTCAAGTTTTTTTAAGTTTCACTAATGTTAGGAAAGATGATAGTTAAAGATATTCAATGAGTTCATGCTTGTGCATATACATACACACACAAATATAAATACAAAAACTCAAGTGCATGTATGCATATGGTTTGCCTAACTATCATATGAAAGAAAGCATTACATGTTCTTCTGTTCACTTCTAAGGAATGAACAGTAATAAAATTTCTAGAACACCCAATCATAGTTACTTTAGATATGCAGGCTATCAATCTACAGTTATGAAAAAATTACTATACAATTATGACATTATGTATATTACCCTGAAAGAAGTTAAGTCAGATCTCATAGACACAGGAATAGGATACTAAAACTTAGGGGGGGAAAAAAGCATAATTCATTGTGGTTCCTCGGTAAGAAACTTTCCAGAAACTAATTTGTTTTCTGTATTTTATCTCAATATGAAGAGGAAAATAGCATAATCCCTCTGAGATAGTTAAAAAGGTGTTTTGACAGTGCAGCATATGCAACCAAGCCCTGCCAATAGCTGTCACATCAACATATGCCTAGAGTTTCCTTGGTACAAACTGTTCCTGGCAGCTGCAGGCAATGCTATTACTATTAGAGCCACTTTATATTTATGTCCTTACTTGTTTTGAAGTGCAAGTAGAACTGGTAAGAGATACAGAAAAATAATTATAACGATTGTGTTTGCGAGAATGTGTAAGAGGCCTCTTTATTCCAATTATGCCTATGAGAAACATCCACAGTAACAGACTGAATAGCTCTGTTTCAGGCACTTTTCCACCTTAGGCCAGTGCTACCACTGCAGAGGATGTGCTAGAAAATGAGAAGGGAATAATTTCTGCCTCTCAGAGAACAGCAAATTTAAAGAATAAAAATTCTAACTAGGAGGTAAAAAATACTGGTCAGTCTAAGGGTAGAATAGCATTCTCCACGTACTGGGAAGGTCTAGATGCTGAGAAGATACACTGAAAAGGTATTAGCTGGCAAGGTAGCTGCATTCACTGGCAGTTCTTCTGTAAACAAAAGTAAGCATTGCAGCCGACTTTCAGCAGCTGCAAATGTTCATGACTAAAAACAGTCTGAATGTATACATGAGAAATGCATACATGCTAAGCAGCTACATGGAAGATTGGTTTTGGGGTAATAACTATTGTATAAGAAACTTCACAGTTCCTTTTGGGTTCCTTCTACTATTCCCACAGTAAGCATGCATAAATCTCTAGACTGCTCTTGCAAATTTCTACACCCATGAAGGCAAGTGGCATAATCTAGACTATGCTCAAGGGATTAGTTTTATTAATTTATTAAATTTGTTATGGGTGTATTTATGCTGAATCATGACATTACTTTGTACAATAATATGCCAATGTTCATCAGGAAAGCAACAAAGTAAAAAAATAAAAATTCAAACCATATACAATCTCTTCCCAGGAAGAAGGCATCACTGCATGTTTTCTGTAGTGTAGCATGCATTTGTGTCTGTTCAGCAATTATCACATTTACAGTGTTGGAGTCTTCATCAATCTGGTTAATAATTGGTATTTAAACCAGCTCTTTGATTTGGTGACAGTTGCCCAAAATAAAAGGCAACTTAAAACAGAAGCAGATACTTTTCATTATGCTACCTGATGATAGCTTATGTACTTCTAAGCAAGAAGTAGGAACAATGAGAAATTACCTCAGTGGGAGATTTGTGATTTCCTTGCAATGTGATTGCATATGCTGCAGATGGTAGGGGAAAAAACCAGCCAGCACATGCTGATAAGTCTGCTGGAGTGATATTGGTGCTATTCAGCTCAGTAGATAAAACACTGGCCCTACACCCTAGATAGAGAGAATTCCTCTCTGTGCATTGTTAGGCTATCTGTTTAGGTAGCATAAACAAACATGTATTCCATGTTTGACAGATATGTATATGTAGTTAAATGTGTTAGACTGTAAATGTGTCTGTCAGAAAAATTACTTTTCTGTAATAAGCTGATTTTCCTTATCAGAATTTTCTGGACTCTCTGAGGTCCACCTTACAAGAATATATGGAGAAAATTGCAGTTTTAATGATGATAATTATTATAATTATTCAGATGAGGTAAAAAATTGATTACAATGTGAATACAATGAATATTCTCAAGAAGGAAACAGATCTCAGTTTTACCAAATCAAAGCATCAGAGACCAGTCCTGGTTGCCTGCCTGAAGAATACAGCGTGTTCTAAGCATCTGAGGTTTAACTATGCCACACAAATGGCTGTATGGATTATCTGCATTTGAAGAAACCAGCAATTTTTTTTGTTCTTGTTTAAAGCCAAGATTTCAGGTGAAGCCTGTATGGTATCACAGGAATAGCAAGGGTGGCTGAGCTGAATTCTTGTGAGAAGGCACCTAGTGTCCCTGTCCTTCATCCACGACTTTTCTTTCCTCCTCAACTTTTAGAAAAATGCTCCTTTTCTATCACCTAGTTCTCAACTACTGCCCAGAAATCAGGTGCAATAGGTTTGAGTTAATGTTCTAGCAGAAAACTATTACTTAAGATACGAATTTTTAAACAATAGCTGTAGTTTCTGTGCTACTCTATTCATTAGTTTGGATTTATATACTTCTACAGTGTATTCAAGAGGTTTTTTTAAGACAAATACTGTGTTCAATAGTAATTTATGTAGCAGCCATTAGAAATATATCTTTATGACGTAGCTTTATCAAGTGGCTGTGTCCTTGGCTCTAGGAAATTTCAAAAAAATCTAACTTCAATGAAAACTTTAAAAACTGTATTCATTTCAATATTTCATGGGATATATGTGTAATATTATTTAATATGTAAGGGAGAACAACAGCAGCATTTTACACAGCCTTAAGTAGTGACTGAATTGCCTCATGTAACAAGAGGTCAAGCATGTCCATCAGTGTTGTTCTGATGCTAATTTACTATAAGAGAAGCAGACTGTATGGAAGAGAGGGACCTACAGCTAATAAGGAGATATTGGTTTGACTCAGAATCTACAAAGTTTTTGTATTTTATACCCTATACTGCAAAGACTACAGCTTAAAACAAAACAAAATGAAACAAAACAAAATAAAAACAAAACAAAAAAAAAGGGGGTGGGTACTCTATATTATATGATTTTAAAAGTTAGGAATGTATGTCCTGCATTTTTATAGCAATGCAATATTTACCAGAAGTAAAATATATACAGAGAGATGGAAATAGATTCTTTGTCTTTTAGAAATGCTTAAATATTGCTGGAACTACAATTGTTTAGGGGAAAATGTAGTGGTTTAACATTAATGACTAAATACTGTAAAAAATTAAATAGCCCATTTATTATTCTAAAATTATTTATATTCATACTTTTTTGTTTTAAAAGTAAAAAAGTTTAATCATTATCTTTTTTTTAAAAATAAAATCATACATGATACTCTGAATTAAAAAGCACCAATGGGATCATTTAATTATTCTTCTGCAAAGACACAGGCAAAACTTGTTATAGATTAATAAATTAAAAAAAAAATACAGTGTGATAACCCTGAAAACTTCTGAAACTTCTGAAAACTTCTAGGGAATTAAACAAGTATTGAACAGAGAAGTGAGGCTTTCCTTGTTTTAGTTAAAATATAACATCTGCCTTGCCTTTCTAGCAACACGATCTGTTCACATAACCATTAGTGCCAATTTAAGAAAAAGGCAGTCTGTCACTCATCGCTTTTTAAGTCAACTTACAGATGCTATTATCACGGGAACTAATCAATGTACACATTTTCTCAAAATTGGCAGCAGTGGTAGGCATCCAAGAACACATTTCAAATATGATTGTTGAGGATACACCTTTGCTATTTTGAGTATTTTATATATAAAATACAGTAAAATAATTCACATCCATAAAAGACTGAAAATTATGTGTATGCTTTATAGCTATTTGGAGAAACATTGACTGCAGATCTTCAATGAATTGTGCACTGTTTAACAATGGACTCTTTTTAGAATGCAAAAGGTCTGTTGTACAAATCCATAAATAAAACAGGTGCCTACCATTTGGAATAAATGATGACATGGCAGCCCCACAATGCTGAATAAAGTTACTGCAGTGGGCTGATGCTGGCTGGATGCCAGGCACCCACCCAAGCCATTCTATCTATTCTCTCTGCAGCTGGACAGGGGAGAGAAAATATAACAAAGGGTCCACAAGTTGAGATAAGGACAGGAAGAAATCACTCACCAGATACTGTCATGGGAAAAACAGATTAGAATTAGAGCTATAAAATGAATTTATTACTAACAAAATCAGAGCAGGATAATGAGAAGGAAAATAAGCTCTTAAAACACCTTCCCCCTGCCCCTCCCTCCTTCTCAAGCTCTACCTCTTCTCCTAGAGGTACAGTGAGATAGGGAAAGGTCAGTTCATCACATGTTATTTCTCCTGCTGCCCAGCTAGAGGAATTGTTCCCTTGCTGCACCATGGGGTCCCTCCCATGGGAGACAATTCTCCATGAACTTCTCCAACCTTAGTCCATCTCACGAGCAACAGCTCCCTGTGCTGCAATGAGAATCCATCCCACAGGCAACAGCACCCCTCAAACCACTGCAACATTGGTCACTCTTCCAGAGGGAGCAGTTCATGGAGTCTTTGGAGTTGCCAAGCATTGGCTCTGCCAGATGTGGAGGAAGCTTCTGACAGCTTCTCACAAAAGCCACCCCTGCTACAAAATATTAGCCATTCAAACCAATACAGTTATTAACTCCCAAACACTTAACAACAGTAGTATTCAGAAAAACAAAAAACAGAAGACAAACCTTCTGGAGAGATTCTTTAAGTTATTCCATAGTTAAAATGATCTCAAAGGATTCACAAAAGGTATACTCCCAAGTTTACTTTGCATTTCTCTTTTGCTGACTCCTGATGCTTCTCTTCTGAAGTTGTGGCATTCAATAATGCTGTAAAGTTGGGGTAAAAAAAACCCCAAATTTCTTTCATTTAATTTAATCCTTTATTTCTCTAGCAATGCTGCTAGGATTTTTAAACTATGCCTGGAATTTAAGCATCCGTTTCCTCCTCTATCCCATTTTTCATGTTTTTATGGACAGGACATGCAGTGTTTTCTCCCATTATTTTTTCTGCCAGTTTATCAAAGGCCTCTTTTTTCACACTTTCTCAGAAGCTGATCGTCTATCTTGATTACTAACCTAATGCTGTAATCCATCAAGTTTTTACCTCCCTCTGCATATTCTTAAAGTGCTTTTCAGCAGACAGTTAAGCAATGACAAGACTGGATTCTTGTGTTTAGAAAAGCTTTAATAATAATAATAACAATAATAACAACAACAAGTACAATAATTTTATAGGTAACACAATTTTATCACCTGCTCATGCTCATCTGAGAAAGCAATTTTTGGAAATTTAAACAGAAAGGAAAGAAGGGGTTTATTTCCAAATTTAACTTACTTGGATGTGTCAGAGATAAAATCACCACCAGCAAAAGTTAGCTGGTAGGCTATTGTCCATTCCACTTAATTTGCACACTCATCTGAAATACCAATAGCACATTTCTTCAGGTTAGACATCAGACATGCAAAGTTAATTCTGTAGCAAGTACACGAATATCAGCTGCACCTAAAGCAAAATAACTTTATATATATACTTAAATGTCAAGCATGTTGATCAGACTAATTGGCAATTTTAAATCTTTATTTTTAATCTACACAATAGGAATTCCTCTTAAATTAACAGGAGGAAAAATACTGGAGGTGAAGAAGCCTGGATACTGGTAGGAAATGAAAGGGGTAACAGCAGAGTGATTTAATGTCTACTAATCTGATATACTCGTAGAAAAGAAAAACCCAGCCTAAAGTAGCCTAATGTCAGGATGAATTGAGCTAGAATAGTCTGAAAGACTTCACTGAATTTAGAAGTGTCTTGCTTTAATCAAGACTAATATATTGTTGATTAATTCCTTAATTGTAGAAGTTTTTGTAAGAGTAAGGCTGTTAGTTCTGCGTCTAGGAATGCCAAGTTAGCTCTTCTGATTATTTGTTTAGGAAGATATTTTTTTCCTCCCAATGTTTCCTTTGCGGAATATTTAAAAGTACCGCACCCCATTACAAAACAAGATTAATTTTAGTAATATAATATTTGTATGGATTAAAATAATTCACAGTTAACGTTGACAGATTCAAAAGAGATTTACTATGTGTTTCAAAAAGCTCAAAATTTTATTGTGGGTTTTAGGTGTAAATTTAATGTATTTCATGAGAATTTTAAGCTCATGAAGAATCTAGAACTGACAGTATTTTTTTTCTTTGAGTTTTTTCAGTGTAAGGAAAGAACCAAATAGATCACATTGTTGCTTATGTCCAGGGAGCAGAATAATGGAAAAACTGTATAAATGGCATTCCATAATGAAAATTCCAATGAAATATTAAGAAGAAGAACAGAAATCTGTTATAGAAGTTATCAAGATTAAAAAAGAAGTAAAAGGGATAATGCAAGAGATAAAAAGAGCGAGAGATGGTTTAACGCTGTTTCAAACTACTATGATGTTTACATTAGAAGGTGATTCACACTTTGCTCAGGAACCAAAACTTTTTTCAATGTATGGTGACACCTAGCCTTGTCATTCCAAATGTAAAAGCACCTTACTCAGAGTGCAGCCAATGAACACATAGGTACGTAGCTTGGTTCTCAATGTATCCCAAACAACAGTTCGCAAAGAGAAAGAAAAACACTTGCATGATTCCTGGTCAGCAGGGTGCCAGAACCAGTCTCCTGGAAAATCTGAGTAAGGAGACCTTCTGTCACCCCTGGCAGATGCACATCACTGGGCAGCACTGGTAACTTTTCAGGTGAGATGTTGGGACAGAGTGGCCATGTGACCAGTTAGGTGGGAGAAGTGGGAATGGGAAACACAGAGGCAGATGACCTGGAAATATTCCTGTTAGATGATCTAAGCCATTGCAATGTCACTTTTCTGTTTTGCTTCCATAGTCATACCTATCTTCTTGCTGGTCATGGTTACCTTATGTAAACTTTGCCCTAGATTCTAAATATTATTTTCCTACAAGTGATTATTTGAAAATAGCTGCTCAAATTATCATCTCTCTGGTGTTTCCAGACAGAAAGTATGAACAGTTTTAAAAATATTTTCAAATTACTAATAAACACTGTCTTTATTACTTATTTTCAGGTTTTTTTTTGTTTATTCTACATCATTACCCCTCAGCCTGTCTCACAAAATGTATGACAGCCAGAGAAATGCTGATATGAAAACACACCAATGTGAAAAGTTAAAAATTTTATTCCCACCAATCATTGCTTCATTTTGGAAAATATTTGGCTAGGGTTATGTTTCAGATTTTGACTACTTAAAAAAGATTAATAGACTCTGGAAAAAGCCAGAGATAGCCAGAAACCAGTTTAGAAATGCTCCTATAAATGTCTGTCCTGAGTACAGCTCTCTATTAGAATCTCCCAGGAACAACTGAATACTTTATGAATAAATTATTGTAATGAGCAGGTAGAAATCTGCAGTGTTGGATTAGTTTCATTAATACGGAAAATGACTTTTAATAGCCCAAGAGTGGATCTAATGTCAAATTTAATGTCAAATGAGTTATATTAGAGTCAAAGTTTTTGTAGCAGACTCAAGAATACTCATTTTCTTAGACTGTGTGCTGTAATATAGATGTTCTCTTCATATGGGTATTATTTGAACAATGTCTGTTAAGCATAAAGCTTAGATCACTAAGCTGTGATCTAAGCATGTACATTTTAAGAGATGCACATTTTAAGAGATGGCTTACTGTACTGCAGGTCTTATTTTGATCATTTTTGGTTACTCTATTTAGCTGAGAGAAGTAATTATTCCTGATATTATCTACCTTTCTGGTAAAGAGGCAAATACCCTTCAAGCTTACATGTCAGACTTGAGAGGAATGTTTTTCCACCTGTACTTGTCATGGCCCCGAGAGCAGCACTAGTACTGACCGTCCCTGTTGAACCCCCACAGGGGCTCCCTCCCACCTTGGACTGCACAGGGCCCTTTTTCAGCCCAGCCTGGAGCCATCAGTCCCTGCCCCAGCCATTTTGCATGGATATTGGTCTCCAGCCCTTTCTAAGGAAGTGCTGTGTTGGTTTGTGCATCCAGCCTTGTCTGTAGTTAGTGAGTGTATGTTTAGAGTGGTGATATGCATTCAGTCTGGGACCTATAGGGAGAGAGAATTTCAGCATCCTGGTTGTATAAGACTGGAGGGAAACCCCTTGGCTGGAGCAGCTCTGGCTCCAGTGGGCCTAGAAGGAACAATCCCATGTCCCTAAAGACCACTGTATTCAGCTCTCTGTAACAGAGGCAAAGCTTACCCTTTACCCATGTCATATTGCTGCTGTCCTGAATTCACATGTGTGTTCTAATTTCAGATATTTCATGCTCTTTGCCTGTTGGTGCAAGTGACTGGGAATTCAATGTTTGGTAGAAAAAAGTGCTCAGTGAGGGTCGTGGGTGAGCTGCATGTCCTGATAGAGGAGCCTGTTGCCCCTATGCATCCTGCTGACTTGCTTACAGCCAGTTGCAGAATTTCTCATAGCCCTAAGATTTCACACACTCCTTCAAGACATCATGACACTTTTTAATGTTGAAATTTACCTCCTGCAGCATCCTTCTGTAAAGAGCAATATTTGGGAAAAGAAGAAAAATATCTTCATTTTGGAGAACTCATCTTCCAGCCTTTCAAAATGAAGATTTATTTTGAATCCTCTGAGTTTTGCAAAATCTTGACCTAGCTTCACATTTCTATTCATGAATTTATTGTCTTCTTTTTTAGCAGTATGCTGCCATCAGACAGAAAAGATTCCAGGCTGTCTTCAGCTTCACTGAGGCCACTTGAATTTTAAAAAGCTGCATTTTTTTTCCTTACTGCATCAAGTGCATAAGACACATTTTAAAATGTTTCTTCATTACAAGAGATTATATAGTTTGTAGAAAACCACGGCTGTCTGTGATTGGTAACAGCCTTACACTGTCTCCTGCCAGAGCCCAAAAGCTGACAGACTCTCACTGACAAATTCAGGTTTAGGGCTCAGTCATCCCCAAGGTCAGAGTAGTAAAAGGAGGGCAGAAAGTGGGAGGAAGGGCATTTCAAACTCTCATCTAAATGAGTCAGTTTTTCTGACTCTTACTGAAGCTTTTAATGCAATACATACCAAATATAGGCCAACACAGAGAGGGCTAAGTTTTTCATGCAACAGAATTTTCCTTAGCTGTCTAAATACATACCTGGAGACTTGGACCTCAACTGCCAATGATCTCCGTAGCATCTGACTAACTTCCCTGCATACCACACACAGTATTACTTCTTCCTGATAGCCTTCCAGTTGCTTGTCTTTCTTTTCAAACTTGTCTGAGAGTAAATGAAGGCATTCCTTGTGCCAATGTTAAGGATTCTTTATTCAGCTTTATTTTCTTGCAGAAAACGTAGATGATCCTGAAATATGCCTCTTCCATAGGTACATTTGCAAAAACAAAGTCAGTGTAGCAGTTAAATGGCCACAACCAGTTGTCTGCTGGATGTGTGTAAAGGCAAGTGGAAATATTTTTTTGGAAAGCACAAGCAAGCATGAGATATCTGGAGCACACTGTCAACACAGTTATCTGACTCCAAACAGACACTGAAGTCTCCAAAGGGTAAAAATGAGATTGGGTCAACTTCAGCAGGCACTTCTGCCTTGCTATGGCAAACAGTACAGGCACTAGCAAGCATGGCCACACTAACATCAGGCATTGAATAAAGTGATTTTCAGCATGAACAGCAACTGGCAGTAGTTGCAACTCACATCTGCTCCTTTGAAATTAATTGTTGCTAAACTCCCGTGTAAAAAGAAACACAAATCTTGCAAAACACAACTCACAAAGAAATAATAGACTTTTCACTAGTTTTCAGACAACTGTTGACTTTGTCTGAAAGGAAATTGGTATTCAGGAATACTTTGTTGTTAAATGTACCGTACCAAAAGAGTTTTGTGAGATGCCTTTCCTCTGAAAGACAGGTAAAGAGTCTTCTAAATTAAGATATCAGCTCCCCATTTTGTTTTTCTTGTAATGTTTTTTCATTCAAGCCTAAATTTTGTAATATTCTGGTTTAGGCTTTTCCTGGTTTTGGAGATGTTATAAATAATAAAAATTAGTTACAGTGAAAAATGTAGTTCAAGATGGTTGATGCAATATAGTTACAATATTATACTATTTTACCTTTTCCTTTTTTATTTCACTGCTGATTATAACTTTGCACATCTGGCACGGTTCGTTTGCAGCTACATGAGGCACTGTCAAATGATCCTGCTACAATCACACAAAACTTAGACAATAAGCATTTGACCATCTTTATCCTATTTTTTTTACATTGGCCTATTGCTCAGCTTTTCAAATGCCCAGAAATGCTTTTATTTGATGACATTGCACAGTGAGTATCACAAAAAAGAGAGAAATACATTAGAACCTATGACTCAAAGGTTATGTTAACATTATGCTAGAACAAGTCAACAGCTGTAATAGGAAAAAACATCTATGTTCTTTTTATATTTTAAATTTCCTTTGATTCCATGAATTTCACTCTTTCATAACTTATATTAAAAATGCATAAGCTTTTTTGATTAGTTTGTTACAATGTGGAACCAAAAAACTGGATATGACAGAATTGAATTTTTCTACAGAAGAGCCATTCCCTTGACACAGCCTGGGATCACCCAGTCAAAGCCAGAGTAAAGGTTAGGAAATACATCACAGTCAGTATGGCACCACAAATAACCTTATCCTTGCAAGGATTTAAAAACAGGAGGAGAGGGGGAAAAAAATGGATCAGGAAGCTTTTTCAGAGCATGAGAACTCCTTTCAAGAAACCCTTTTCTCACTTTTCTGCACCAATGCCTTTCAGTTATTAACTTTTCTCCCTGCTAAATGAATGCAGACTTTCTGGAGGAAAAGGCAAACAAATAATACTTTCCAATATAAAACCTCCTTGATGCTTTGAGTTTAAAATAATTTGATTCTAAAACACAGCCTTCTTAGGCATTTACAGAGAGTGATATATATAAATTGATTTTGATGGTTCTAACAGTGAGTTAATCCAAAAACCAGTAATGATAAAAAAATGCTTTCCTTAAAAGTGTTACTAATAGTAACAATACAGGTCTTAAATACTACAGTAATTAGCAGTCCACTAAGAAAGCTAATGATTTTTCCCACTTATGTTTTAGAAATATGGTCTTTTGTGAAGAAAAAACTCAACTTATGGGACATAGCAACAGTAGCAGTTGCGGTGGTTCTGTTGGCTAGGGGGGGTATAAAAAATTCAGGCAGAATTAGGTAGTTTTAGGAAGAAATCACTGGTGTTGCAAGATCATTTAGACTGAAGAGTCAAAGATTAGATTTCATGCAAGCCCTGTTGCTCCCTTCTTTGCTGTCAGCTGCAGATTTTTAATCACACTACCGAAGTGACTACCACTGAGTCAGATGATACTTTAATTGCTTAAAATCTGCCATTTTTAAAACATATTATTCAAAATATTTGTTTCGTGGCATAGATTTGCTAATCTTGCTTTAAGGATCAGAAACCTTAAGGGAAGATCTTAAATAGAAGGCTTTGGCATACAATTTTTGGCCATCTTATTTGATTTATTGACATGAAATTTAGCCTCAACATTGCAGTAACATAGATATGTGCCTTTAATTAAATCAAAGCTTTCAATTTCTTCAGATGGCCATGAAAGACTAATACAATTTCATGTGACTTATTTCCCAAAGTAGCAATACTGCTTGTTTCTCTCTGAGTTGCAAAAATAATATCACAGAGAACATCATGAATAATGCAAGAAGTCTGATTTAACACCAGGATTATTTCTGGCATTCAGTATCTGTGAATAGCATATTAATAGCATGTATCAGTTTTTATGATTGAATGATAGAAATAATGAACTGGCACTGAGCCTTTGTGATTATTTGCCAAAAATGGGATCTGTTCACTAAACCTAATAAATTTAAGTCTAAGTAATTCAGTGAGGCTAGAACATTGGCTTTTGCTTTATTTTCAACTGTTATGTGAATTTACATGAGACTGTCATGGTCATAAGGAAGTAAAATATTACTAGTTTAACAACTATGCACCATGTAAATGTAAAATAAATGCATGTCATAAAAATGACCTGTGACATTCAGAAGAATGTGATGAATCTGTAGCAGAAATAAAGCAATATTCTATCTTTACCATCCAAGGTAAATTTCAGGTTCTGGTTCAGCAGGAAGAACTCAAGACTGTAGAGCTGTTTCAAGTTCCTCAGTAGTATAAATAACAAAAGAGATTATCAGAAGAGGAGCCCTGGAAAACAAAATTTGCTCTTGCTGTTTTTCCTTCAGTCCACACACATAAATGTCTTTCCTTGGCAGCAGCCAGCCTGGCTTTTCCTCCTGTACAGCACGAGGACAAACCATTTCTGTTCTGCTGATTACTGCAGCCTGCTGCCCAGACTACGAGAATAACTCTATCATTTATCCAGATTTGAAAGTAGTTTGAGGATAAAGCCAATATTCCTTAAATCCATTAACCCCACCCCTGTTTAAAATCCTCTCTCAGCCATTTGCATCATTTTCATCATGCAAAGATGAAATACGAGCCTGATTTGTGAAGACAGATGAACATAGAAATGAAAACCTACTAGATCAAGGTGTTTTACAGCACTGCAGTGACAGAAAACAGGTGAATTATCAGTGAATTTTTGGAACTAAAGTTTAAAGTGTAGCAGAGGCAGTTATCACAAATGTCAATTAGTTTGACAGAACCTTTGTTTTGAGAATACTCTTTTCAAGCACTCTTCAGTCCTGAAATAAGGTCATAAATGCTGAGATAAATCTCTTTAAAATGTAAAGGTTCCCACCAAACTCCGCAGCAAATACAAACATGAACACTGCAGTAGACATCAGTAGATGCAAATAGCTAGTCTTAATTAGTAAGCTGTTGTAGCATTTAATTTTATATCCAAGAAAAGAGCAAAAATCTCAACAGGAATTCATGTTTAGGACCCCATTATTATCAGCAGTTTTTAATGCCAGAGATTATATCTGCGTCCATATTAGGGTGGGTTTCTTTTTTTTCCTGCAATCTTTTTTGCTGGTTAAAGAAAGAAACAAAGTTATAATACTGCCTAGTTTTCTACCTTTATTCCCAAAATATTTAAATGGTGGGAATAATGAAATACACTACAGAAACCTAGTCTGATGTGCTTAGCATTTTTCCCCACCCCTGTGAAATATTTTGTTAGGCCATTTCTCTATAAACCTGATTCCTGTTCTATTAGGCAGAGATAACTATCTGCTTTCAGACACAACAAGCTAGTTCCACTAAGCACAGCTATGGATTAAAATATTCCATGTGTTCTCCCAGCTATGCAAGGAAATCATAATTCTAAACAGAAAATGCCCCTGCTTTATTTGGCTCTTTTGTTTTGCATTTATGATGTTGCATCATAGTTACTGTAAATATTAAAATTTTTTCTTCTAAAAGTTGTTGAAAATCAGAAGACATTGTGCTTTAGTGCATTTTTACTCATGAGGAAAACCAACAAAGAAAACAGAATAAAACCTCCAGTGTATCTGAACTTAAAGAATATAATGTTGGGGGCAGCTTCTTATGACTGAAAGCACAAGGTAGTAGAAACCTTTGTTCTTTGATTTGCAGCTGAAATACTTTTTCCTGTCTGTTCTTTTGGGAAATTGGATGGAAACT
The DNA here is from genome assembly GCA_013397075.1 of Rhabdornis inornatus. Taxonomy (NCBI): domain Eukaryota; kingdom Metazoa; phylum Chordata; class Aves; order Passeriformes; family Rhabdornithidae; genus Rhabdornis; species Rhabdornis inornatus. Next base: position 876,409 of record VWZS01001374.1, read on the forward strand.
GTAATTCTTCCCTGGCTAATCCAGTTTCCAGTGGCCATTTTATTGCAAGCTATATTTAATTTGCCTGTGAGAGATTACATTCCCATTTTTCAAAATGTGAATAGGAATCTCCTAAACAGTGAAAAGCTGTAAGTGCAATACCTTAAAGCTTACACCTGTAAAGTCCAGTAGAAAGGTCACTGTGTTGCCAGCATGAACACATTTAAAATCTTTGGAACTCAGCTTTCATTTTTCTTTTCTTCTCAAAGATTGCAAAGGCCACTTCACTGAGATCCTTTAAGTCAGAGCTCTGTTCACTTGCTTCAATTGTTAATTGATTCTGACATTTCCTTTTGAGTTGTAATTGCTTTTTGTAGCTTTACACAGGTCCATCTTGCTTTTTATTCAGGGGGTTACTGTGGTTTAACCCCAACCAGCAACTAAATACCACACAACTGCTTGCTCACTTACCACCCTGCCACAGGATTGGGAGGAGAATCAAATAAGGCTAAAACCCATGGGTTGAGAAAGGAACAGTTTAATAATTGAAATAAAATTATAAAATAACCACCATAACAATAAGAAACAATAACCATAGCAATACCAATATAATAAATAATAAGCAATAATTACAGTATAATAATAATGAAACAGGAGGCAACAAAAAGGGAGAGGAATAAAAGCCAAGACAAACAAGTTATGCCCAAATCAATTGCTCACCACCCTCTGACTGCTGCCCAGCCTGTCCCTGAACAGAAATCAGCCCCTCCCAACCACTCACCCCAGTTAATATACTGAGCATGGCATTCTATGATATGGAATATCCTTTTGGCCAGTTTGGGTCTGGCCAAAAGGCCAAGAAGCCTTCCTGGCTTCTTGTGCAGCTCTGCACTAGCAGAACTTGAGACATTTAAAAGTCCTTGACTTAAGGTAAGCATCACTCACTCAGCAACAACTGAAACATCAGTGTGTTAGCAACATTATTCTCATCCTAAATCCAGCATTGCACCAGCTACTAGGAAGAAAATTAACTCTGTCCCAAATGAAACCAGGACAGGAAAAACAAGGAGATAAATCCATCCAATCTGTCCTCCCCGTTGAAAGTAAGAATCCAAAAGTGATGAGAATAGCAAGCCATTGCTACAAGATATATTCTGCTTCCAATGCAACTATTTCATAAAAGGAGACATAGGCAGAGTGCTGCTTGTCATATCATAGATCCCAATTTTAAACTTTGTACATTTCTGCACAGTCAACAATCTGAACACTGATTTTCAACACTTAGAGTACAGCTACATGTTATACAAGTAAAATATGAGTCAATAGTCTCAAGTTTTATTATTACTTTAATTCCATAAGAAAAATAACTAACTATTTTAAAAATATTCTCTGTCCTTATATAACTACTGAGAATATTTAGGTTCCTCTCAGGTAAATTGAAAAAGGTCAGTTTTCACAACATGTTCATCTCAATATTTTAGCAAGTATGTTTTAAACTTGTGATGCTACTTCTCAAACCATCCAAAAATGTAAAACACTGTGATATGTTTGGTTGTTGCCAGCAGCTGCTCTGTGTGGGAAACGTAGAATCTTATTTAATACCTCCTCAGAGATGGCAAACAGATGGTTTAATGCACTCTTGCAATGTTTGTGCTTGAGACTCTATTTTTGTTCAGTTAACAGCCTATTACTGCTTTCAGGATAAAATGATGTAACATTCCTGATATTAAGGCCATACACTGGTACAGGCTAACATTTAAATATTATTATACAGTTTGATTAACATCCCACTTTTAAGATTTCCAGATGAGATAATTGAGTCCAACCTGTGAACACCACCATGTAAACTGGACCACAGCACTAAGTGCTGGAACCAGTCTTCATAAACACCTCTAGGGATGGTGACTCCTTGACCAGTCCATTCCAATTTTTAATCACCCTTTCTGTGAAGAATTTCTTCCAAATATCTAACTTGAACCTTCCCTTGCTCAGCTTGAGACTATGTCCTCTTGTCTGGTTGCCTGGGACAAGAGGCCAAGCCCCACCTGGCTACAGCCAACTTTCAGGCCCTTGTAGAGTGAGAAGGTCATCCCTAAGCCTTTTCTCCAGGCTCAACACCCCCAATTCCCTCAGCTACTCTTCAAAGGATTTATTTCCTTTCCCTCCCCCTGAGGATCTTCTGTCTAGTAAGGGCCCAGCACATCGCTCCACTTCACACCTCCCTGGAACTGCCACAGCATTTTTTATTCATGTTTTATCACTTTAAGAGAGTCCTGCAGTTGTTCAGGGGTGAACCTCCAAACCACTGTGGGAGAGAAGTCTGCCAAAAATTGGCCCATGTTCTCACATGCCATGTCACTCATGACTCTTCACCCTTCAAGGAGACCTCTGAATAGTCTCCCTTGAAATCTCTTTCTTGATCCTAAACATGATGTAGACTGCACTGAGGAGACCTGGCAGACCTAGAGACAAGAACATGCTTTCCTTAACAATCAAAGGGAATTCAAAAGTCTTAAGTGCTGTAACAGGCCTGAAGGAGAAAAAGGGGGTGGAAGGTTGAGGAAAATCATCCCCCCCATTTCCTGCACGGGTTTGGTACAATTATTACTGAATTCCCAGAGGTAGCACTCAAGGGTGAAAGAGCAACACCAAGCACACATTCCGGATGACCCTAATTGCCCTCCATGCCATAAAATTATATCCCCAGTACATCAACAAAGCAATCCTGATCCCGCTCCCTGAAAAGAGAGCCCTGAAAAAGAGCATGATGAAGACCACATAGTGCCTATACAGAAACATATGTGGTTAGATACCACACCCACATTAACAGACTAAGCAACATTGTAACTAGTGCCTCTGCATCTAATTACAAGACTTGGATTTGTTTCCAAGCCGCTCTGGGCAGATCCATTGTTATCTAAACCGTGGGTGCCACAACACAAAGCCAATTACAGCTGCCATGGTTTAAGCACTCGGTACTTCCCAGTTCAGTGCTCTCACTGACGCTGATCAGATGTTCCCCCACTCCTTCCATGTATCTTCCTGCTCCAGGGATGGAGTTGAGAATTGGAGACACAAAAGGTAAAAAAATTAGATTGAGACAAGAGCCATTTACTGGACACAGCAATGAGATAAAGTGAACAGCAACAACATAAGAGTGTACACAGTGAGATTGATTTTACATACAAAATGCTCACTGAGCCTGACCTGATTTAGGGTGACCCCAGCCAGCAGCACCCCACTCTACTGCTCCATCTGCCATGCTTGCTCCACTGGAAAGCAACATCTTTCTTGGAAGCCTGAGAGAATCCTTTCCCCCCCACCCCAGCAAAGACAACATGGTTTCAAATAAACTCGTAGACATGCCCACAGCCAAACCCCTTGAACTACTGCAAAAATATTAATTTTTTACTGGCCAAAACCAGGAGAAACATCTAAAGCTGCCCGCTTTCATGATAAAGCCTTTAATGCTTGTCGTATCACTACACACTCTTGTAAAAAGTCTCTCTCCAGCTTTCTTGTCGCCCCTCCTCAGGTACTAGGCTGTTATAAAGCCTCCCCAGAGCCTTTTCTGCAGACTGAACAAAACCCACTCTGGCTGTCTGCAGAGGAAAGGTGCTCCTTTGATCACCGTGGCCCTTCACTGGACTCACTCGTGTCCTTTTCATGTGGGAGCCTCCAGATATGAAGGCAGTACTCCAGGTGGGTCTCACCAAAGTGGGATGGAGGGGCAGAATTAACCCCCTCAACCTGCTGTTCATGCTCCTTTTCATGCAGCTTAGGATATGGTTGGCTTTGTGGGCTGCCAGTGCGCATTGCTGGCTCATGTCAAGCTTGTCCTCTGCCAAATAACATGTAGTCTGCTCTGTTTGTTTCAATTTACTTTGGGAGGAAGGGTGAAATAATTTGATTTTTTCCAAAACAATGATAAACATAACAATATTTTACATAAATCCTTACACTCAGAAAAAATATCCCTACTAAAACATGAATTAAAGTAAGCATGACATTTCAGATTTATTTGGAAGGAACACACAGCACTCAACCTTATTTAAGCTACTTACAATAAATCATTTCATAGAAGTCATATACATCTGCACATGAGTTGTATGTATAACTAGCTCAGTGTGAGTAGTTTCAGATTTCAGAAATAGGTAGAAAACAGGACATACTCAAAGGTCAATAAAGCACTGTAAATTTTTTTACTCTACTAATTTTTTCACTCAGTGGTCTGCTTCTCTAGAAGCATGGTTATTTGCCTCAATAATGGAAGCAGGGAGTATTGCTTTCTCCCAAGTTCAACACAAAATATGTCCTTTTTCAATCCATGCTCAGAATATCAGCACTGGCTCAACAAAATCCTGTAGCCGAAGTTCTGTTGGGTTATGACTTGAATAGCAAAAGATAATATGTTGTCCTTTTTCTAGAAAAATTAAGAAAACAACATCACTTACAGTAAGGATACTAAATTTTCACTGAAAATCTAAAGACAGAAGATATTTTAAGAATACAGAGTTAAACATTGCACAAAATTTTGCAATTTCATTGTTATTGAATGAGAGAGCTAGGGAGATTACAAAGGCATTTGGTTTGGTATGATATGAAAAATTTCATGGAACTTTTTATATTTTTAACTATGACATAAAACATTTTTCCTCCTTCTGCAGTCTCTTTTTTGCAGGCTTAATGAAAATAAACTCAAAGAAGTAAAATAAGAGAAGGAAAAAACCCCAAACCCCAACACACTCTTTTTCACAGAAAACTCAGTCAAATTCCATTAATTGGATCTGACATTGGTTCATTATGTCATCTCTATGTGGGTGAGTCTTTGTTTGTTTTTTTTTTTTCCCCAAATGACATTAGCTTTGCTCTGGGTGAAAGGAAATTTTTCTACAGAGAGTACCTAGAAGAAATGATAGTAAGACTCCAAATAAGAACAAGAATTAAAGGAATGAAATGAGAGAAGAAATAAAAATCTACTGGAAGTTTGCTTCTGGAAACTTTTAGCTATAGTCTATTGGAACAGTATAGTTATTAACAAGAATTATTCTCCATGTGAGTAAACAAAGAAGAGTATTTGTTATTGTTTACAATAGCGTGTTCATTATCTTACATAAACTAGAGACTTTATAAGCCTCTTCAAATCAAACATTTTTTACCAGGTATTTTAATTGCTGATGCCTAGGCAACCATGAAATAAATTACAAGTTGCCCTTGCATGATTTAAGCCCCGTATGAGATTTGCCACAAACAAAAGAAATATTTCTCTGCTGGATTTCTTTCTGCATCATTTACTCCCTGCAGTTTAGAGCAGATTAATGTGTTCAGAGACTGATTGCTGTAATTACTCTGCCCTGCTGCTCTTCTATATTATGCAAACAAATGCACATGATGAAAGAGAGAAAATGGACAAGAATAGAGAGTCTTAGGCTCTCCTGATATACAACTTAAAACAATAGGTCATGAATAAAAGCTAAAACTAAGCTAAACTTGTGTGCCTTCACAAAGATAATGATTCATATCATAAGTTCTTTTTTCATGTTTGTTTCAATGACATTTTATGTACTAATTTTCCATTAAAATATTTTTTGAATTTATTCTCCTAATTTAGGGACTTTGGAACACTGACAGATTTTCAGTGTTGGTAAATGCTAAGGTTCTTTTGAAAAAATGCTTCCAAATACTTTTTTGCCAGTAGCAATCATCAGTAGAAATAATTCACTTATATTTCAGTTACAGGAAATGACCATCATAAATAGTTTAGTTTTGCTTTTTATTTAAAAAAAAAGTTAAATAAGAATTTTTTAAAAATATGAAAGAATGTAAAACCAAACAGGAAGTTTTGGATGGTAAACCCATAATTCCTATTAGTAATATGCTGACAATTTTTATATAGTATGTGTGTTTAAAATCTATAGATCCATACACACTAATGAAATCACTCATACCTTTTTCTGACTGCACTCTACCTTTCAAGCACACTGCAAGATATCTGGTCAAACTGTCCCATTTCAGGAAAAAGGTTCAGCCTGGTGACCTTCAGGGGTCTCTTTCTACCAATGTTTTTGTGGCCTTAAGAACCCAGCCTTCCTGGAAATAGACTGAAACTCCCATTGTCTTCTGTAAACCTAGAATTCAAAACTGTCATGTAAGCATTCCTGCATTGGACAAATGTGTTAAAATCTATTGCTGCTTATGGTTTACATAAATGTGATAGCTATAGCAGAGAAGTTGACATGAAGTATTCTTAGTACTAGGTTGTATTTTTTTCTTTCCCTTTTTTTTTTTTTGACATTTGAGAATAATACTAAAGATATGTATAGATATTTGTACTTTCCTCAAGTTATTTGCACTTCCTTCCCTGGGTAATTACCAAAAAGTAAAGTTTAGGGATTTTTTGTAATTGATATTAAATAGCCTGTATTTGTAAATTCTTCTGTTTCCATGCTGGAGGATACCTCCTTTTTAGGAGGACCTAAGAAGATCTCACAACACTGACACTATATTAATGATTAACTCCAAATTTAAAATTGGTGGAAAAATCTCTTTTCTTCATTTCCTTTGCAAATGCTTTTCACTATTTTTGTGCTTGATCACTGAAATGTCTATGAAATGCTGTTTTGTATTGAGCTTTTAAATATTTTTTCCCATTACAGTAATGATCTTTTAAAAATTAATACATAATATTGCATACATATATAGCGTATATTATGTACATAATAATACATAGAAATGTTATGCCATGCTATACATAGCATATATAAATGTTATGCTGTGTAGATAGAAAGATATATAGACATGTAGATATAAATACAGCACAAACTAAAAGATGAAATATCATTCAAGAAAGAAAGAAAAAAAAAGAAAATAAAAATTAACCTTGAAGCAGGATACTGAGAAATGGCAAACTTGGTTTTCTGCCACAAGGAGTTGTGTGCTAAAGTCATTAGCAGTCAGCACAATCTCAGATAAGAACGCATATTGTCCCTTTTGGGATTAGAAGAACACTATGTCTACTTTATCTAGTTGCTTCCTTTGAGACATATATTTTACTTTTTTAAGATATTTGTCTCATGCTTTAAACTCCAAGATCAGATTACCTTCTCATGTGTCTAAGTGTATTTATGGAAAGTGTTGCAAATTCAGCTAGAGCTTTATACTATATTTTTAAAAATTATGCTTATTTCATCATTCTACTAAGAAAGTATTAATAAATTTTAAAATTGATAGAAAAATGAAAACCAACCAAACAAAAAAAACAACAAAAACCCACCTAAAAACCAAACATGAAAACAAACCCCAAGCCTAGAAGACAAGCATAAACAAAATAAAAATCAAACCAAAGGCAAGGTGAGAGTTTCTGAGGCTGTCAGTCTGATGAATGTGGTTCACTCTGGAAATGCAAAATGAATATTTGGGGCACAGGTCTCAAGAAAACCATCTGTTGTCAGAAATCCATAACTATTGCAAGGCTGGAATGATTCTAGAAGTAATTTTTAAAGGTGAAAGCCATATGATCCAGTGGCCAGTAAAGGCATTGAATAAATGAACTAGACTTATTTTGCCTGTTCTGTTTTCTCTCCTTCATAGTGCAAAGTCTATTTGCACATAAAAATAACCCCTTTTATCTTTTTCAATATCTCCCACTAGGAAGCTTGCTATTCAAAATTCACCTATCATGAAACTTGCATCTCAACCAGAATACCATTATGTTCAATCAGACTGCAAATAAGTTAATGTGAGTTCAGTTAATTTGCAAACAAATGCTGGAATTACATTTTTCAGGTTTTATGTGCTTTTGGATATTGTTACTATGGTTACTAAAACCATAGCACGGTCTTTATGGTCTTGAAAAATCCAAATTTTATTGCATTAAGCCTCCACTTAAGTCGAGCTCTTTGCAGGGAATCAGGTTGGAGCAGTACCTTGTTTACACCTCTGAGGTCTTTCCCCCCTTTCCCTGACCCCTGTCACAGGCGATCCTGCTGTTCTTGCAGTCATAACTGTAACTCATCTATGTTACCCATTTGCTTCTCACAGCTTAGGAAACATTTATGTGGGGTCTGTCTTTTACGAGAACTTTTCACCCTTGATCATATTACACATTAGTAAAGGTGAATCAGTTCAGTAGGGAGATGTTCAGAAGTCATTTCTTCCTTGCCTTCATCTATTAATTACAGTCTGCCATCTCGTATTTCGTAAGTGACAGTGTGAGAGATCTCAGTCTGTTCTAGTGCATCCTGAAGTAAATTGTACTTCAGCAGCAGTTGAAAAGCTCACAGATGATGCTGGAGCATCAGGAAATAATTTCTCTTGAATCCTATTTATGAGGGCTTAAACCATTACAGTTCAAATTCATACTGTAACAAATTTAGATTGATAGTCACATCCTCACTTATGACTTCTCAGAAGATGATTAACAAGGAAAATAGTCTCAACTATCTTTCACATTTAATGAATTAGATGTACACACCTGCTCCATTACACTACAAGGAAACCCTGTTCTTTGATGAAGGCCAGAAACAAGGGAAATCTAGCTTGTTTAAGTGAATGATGAAAACAGAATTTCAGAAACAGGCCTTCCTCTTTCACTTTAACAAGCTTATTTATGCTTACTACTGTGAAGCCTTACTTCCTTCAATAAGTAAAGGATAAGGTATTTTACAATTCTATGCCAAACTAGAATATTGATGAAAGGAATTGTAGACCTGAACATCACAATGTCTACACTTCTTCCTAGGATACCTTCCTCTCTCTTTTCTCTTAAGAGGACAGGAAATACAATTACTGTTTGCCTTTCACCAAAGTTGAATAAAACAGTAGAAGTCAAGTCCAGTTACAAAGAGCCAGAGGCTCAAACCATTGGATATTGACAAGCACCTGTGGTGGTTTGACTACAGTTAAAAATGAAGTGCCACAGAGCTGCTCACTCACTCTCCTCCACTGGGACTGCACAGAAAATCAGAAAGGTAAAAGGGAGAAAACTCGTGGGTTAAAATAAAACTCATGCATACTGCTGACTCTAGGAAGACAGACATCATCACTCCAAACATCATCTCCTTTCTGCTTCTTCTCCCAGCTTTATGTGCTGAGCCTGAGGCCATATGGTGTAGGATATCCCTCTGAACAGCTGGGGCCAGCTGTCCCTGCTGTGCTCCCCCCCTTACCAAACTCATTGTGCATCCCCAGCCTGCACTGGTGGGCTGGGGTGAGAAGCAGAAATGGCCTTGGCTCCATGCAAGCATAGTAATTATGTCAAGACAGACACAACTATCACCAACACCAGTCTTTTTAATAAAAGCTTTCCATGCCTTCTCTCAGGCAACTGCACACTGCTCTGACTCCTCTCTTTCTCACTCAAAGTTTCCTTCTTCCTTCTGCATGACTAGCAAACCCCAGCCTGTCCCTTACCCAGCCACCTTACCCTGTCTGTCCCTCACACAACATCTTCTTACCTTAGCCTTACACAACCACACATCCCTTACCTCCTCACAGCACAAAGAGCAGACTCCACGCTGAACTCCAGCAGACTCTGGCTCTCAAGCTCTAAATACAACTAGTAACTAGCTAGCCCATTCTTTTATGACACCCATCCTCATAGGGCAGGCAAGGCTGTTTCCACTCCTCAGTAATCAGTACAGCTGTAATTCATTGGGAAAGATTGCCTCCTGCACTATCCTTAGAACCTATCTTCCCAAGTGTAAACACTGGTCAGTAATATCCTTGCAGGTCTACATTAGATTTATCACAGCATGGCAGATCATATATTTGAATCTTAACCAGGAGAACAACTCTGCTGTTTTTTGCTACCACTGCTTTCTCTGGAACCCTGGAAACTTTGTGCAGGTATTGCATGAGACAAAAAGACCCTGCATTAAGTTAAAAAGTATACAGAACAAAAAATTATACAAATAAGTCTGTAAAAAAACCTGAAATAAACTAAAGAAAAACAGAAAAAAACCAAATCCTTCAAGAAAACACCAAGTGAATTTAGTAACTGATGGCACATTTTTCAAAGGGAACATCAAGCTTTGTCTTTTTGGTTGTTGTTTTTTTTTCCACAAGGCGTGGATGGACAATTCCTTATGAAAACAAATCCTTGCTCTAAGTAATAGGCATAATAGTGTGGTCTTTAAAAGCAAATTGGAAATTGCTCCATTGACAACTTTAATTTTCATTCACATGTTGTGCTAGGAGTCAATGACTGATTACTTTGTTAAGAATACGTCAGTGTAATCAGGTAAAAATATTGAAAACCTGAAAAATAGAAAAAAATATATTAGCCACTTGCTCAGCTGCTATATTTGTTAAATTATGAATCAGGCTTAGCCAGAACTCAAATCTGGTCAATATTGCCTGATTTTCCATTACTTAAATAACATACCATGAAATCTAGCTTGGTGGTGGTTTGATTTTCTTTTTGTGTAACTATGTCATTCTTTTGAAATATTTGAATTTTACATAGTCTCATTAAAAAAAAAAAAACAGCCCCGAAACAATTTTAAGCTAACAATTACTTAATTCAATTTTGAGTTTCTTATTCAATCCAAAAAGGACTGGGTGAAGGACTCAACCTTGGGTTTTACAAACAGCTCTTGTAATTTTAATGAATTTAATATTTGTCATCTCCACTTTTGTGCTTGCCTCTGATTACAGGTATTTTCCCTGAGCTGATCATAAGATTTATCACCTTTAGTCACTATCACTGTTAATATTTTATTATGCGTGAAACAGAACAGCAAAATTTTGTCTAGTGACATAATATTAAGTATTCAGTCAAGAATGATTCCAGGGTAGTTAAACAAAGCATCATGAAAAATGATAATGAAATAACAAAACCTCAGCCATGGAGGGTTGAGAAGTCACAAGTAGTTGATTATTTCATCACCTTTTTTTCCCCTAACACCTGTACCCAGATCCAGCATGAATACCTCCTGCATCTTGGTAGAAAAGGATGATATTGCATAGTCTTATTGTTTCTAATTTTCATGATTTGGTCTTGGAAATATTTTGTTGCAACTCCCAGAGTCTACAAATGTTGGCTTGTGAGAGTCAAACTGACTTTTTATATGCAAAATATATGCTGCTTATCGCAGAAATGTCAGTGATGAGTTCCCGTAGACCTGGAAAGCTGCAAAGAAACAACAAACACATTATTATGGGGGGATAAGTTCTCTCCTTGAAATTACTTATACAGAACAATCAATATCTTGTTAAACAAATATATTTTTCTCATTTTTTCTCTCTCATTTATGTGTATACACAGAGAGAGGATTAATTCACACAAGCTCTGTCTAATGTAAAGTATTTTCTCTGTTTTCTATTCCTTGGTCTTTTACCCAAGCTGAAATCAGGTTTACAAAGTGTGGAATAGAATATAGCTTTGCTTAATGATACAATAACTAATCCATATATTTTTTTTTAATTGTTTTCACTTTTTTTTTTTTTTAACCTTATGCAGGTTAAAAGTAATGTGTTTTCTAAAGCATTCACTATTTCTGTGGGGTTTTTTTTGTTTTTTGCTTTTTTTGGTTTTTTTGTTTTGTTTTGGTTTTTTTGTTTGTTTCTTTGTTTTTTGTTTTTTGTTTTTGTTTTTTTTTGTTTTGTTTTTTGTTTGTTTTTTGGGTTTTTGGTTTTTTTTGTTGTTGTTGGTTTGGTTTGTTTGGTTTTTTTTGTTTGTTTGTTTGTTTTTGTTTTTTTAAATTTTTATTGCTGCTAAATGTGTTTTCTTAAGATATCTTGATGCTCTTTTAATTTCCCATTAAGTGATTTTCAGTTATTCAGACAGTTTTCCTTTCATTATAACAAATTTTTGAATTAATAGACATGACTCAACAGTGCTTCAGCATCCTGTCAATGATGAAGCGGTTTAATATGTTCCTGACAAAGACACATCACCTTGAAGTAAATCAGAACTTTATCAACTCAACTGTTTTAGCTCATTGGCTTCTGGAAAAGACAATAGACAAGGGGCAATTCTTTTCTATGACTTTTCAGTAAATTCCCTCTAGGAAATGTAGGATAAAAATCAAAATGCTTAATTATAAAACTTCCAAAAATAATGGGTCTTAGTAGAAGCTCCTTCAAATTTAAAAACTTTAGCTTCCTGATGATAATTTCTGTGCTTATTCCCATATTAGTCTGCAATTATTTTGTGTTAGTTTAATATTCCTGTTTGTTAGAATTATATTAATGTACCTTTTTCTTTTAGTTTAAATACTTCATTTTGTGGTATCATTTAGATGATAAATATTTACTCTGGTATTTAGCATACTGTGTTTCCTTTGGTCTGATATTACTCGACATGAAAGATTGTCCTCCTCCAACCTATGTTCAGTTTTCTATGACCTGCCACTTAATTTTCTGTAACAGTGCTATCTGGAGATTATTCCTTTTACAAACAACAGAAGTACCTTTATATTAGATCACAATTATTCTCATTTTCTAAAATGCTGTGAGCATCAAGCAGCTGAATACTATGAATGTTATTTACTCAGAGCCTAGTCATCTGTTTTCATCTTCCTGTTTATAAATGCTATATTCTTATTCCTTTATGAAATATTTGGGGTTTTATTTTTCTAAGTGGTGACTTTTGCAGCATATCAAACAACACTAAAAAGGCCAGCCCACATGGAATTTTGGGATGCAAGAAAAAAGGGTGATTTAATTTTTTTTTTATCAAATGCCATAAAATATAGCTCTCCCAGTGTATAAGGAATGAGATGACTAAAATACTTTTTACTGTTTAAGAGGCGGCAATATAGCAAAAGGTAACAATGGTGTTTCAGAAAAGCTATGAAACATTCTATAGCTGAAAAACACTCTTAAATATTACCTAAATTTCACATGCTGCTTGCACAGTTTATGTTCTGCTACTGTACTCCGCAGTTGAGAACTTACAGGATTTTATACTAAATTTGATTTTTTTAATCTACTTGCTTTTACCCAACTGCCAGAACACGTTCTTTTTATATGCTCTGAATCTATATATATCCAATAAAAGAACCTTTTATATATAAATCCTCCTTCAAATAGAAGATTTTTGTAACACTGCTTTTCCTGAGTACAAAATGATCACTTTATGGGTTTAAAATGCATCAAAAGTTATAGCCTGTTCAGAACAAAGCCAGTGCTTGTGACAGCGAATGCATGCAGACTGGGAAAATAGGGACAGGGTGTCCCAATAAAGGTACTCCATGTTCCCAATAAAGGTACTCCATGGGAGTTGACTCGTTGTCGTCTCTTTTCGCATAAATCTTGAAGGATGACTGCTACCGGTTACCAATTTCACATCCTTTTCCTTCAAAAATGACTAATGGTAATGTATTTAATGCTTCTGAGTAAGAATCTCAGTACAAATTGCAACCAGAAATTTCTGAATTTCTGTATTCATGATTAAGACAACATGCTTAGTCATTTTTCTTTTCTTCTCCCCCCAAAAAAAAAAATTCTTCTAATAAGTGAAATTAGATTAACTTCAGATTTTTTTTTTATTTTTATTTTTATTTTTTTATTTTTTTTTATTTTTTTTTTTTTTAAGTTTGAGGTTTTGGAGCTCTTTTGTATTTGAGTAAATAGATTTTGTTCATCTTTGAACTTTATGTGAAAATTCCCCTGGCTGTTCTTCGGTTTAATAGTGTTTCTCTCATTAAAATTATTGTCTTAGGCTTGCACTCTATATTCTCTGCTCTGTTTTTTAATTGTTTCTTCTTTTTATTTATTCTATGTATGAGAGTCAGATCATTAAAATGTTTAAATTATTTTTAAATGACATTCCAGTTAAGGAAATATCTCCAAGGTAAAATACAAATTTGATATTAATATGAACGTTTTTGTTTACGTTTTTACTGTGCTGCTTATTCCTTTTAAAAAATACTTAGGTCTTTCTGACTACACATAGGATATAAGTAGTTGCATTACATATCAGAATACCTGAGAGAAAAATGGAATTCTGTGTGCTTGCTTGCTACAGTTGGGCCAAGATCCTTATAAAATAATCAAAGATGGTTCAGATGGAAAACTAGAATGAGGTTCAGCACGGACTGAAATTATATCAAAAATCCAAGTATCACTTTACAGCTTTAGGGTGGTGAAACTACCTTTGTGATATCTGCCCTTAGCTCTAATACATATGGAGTTTGTTTGTTCATATTCTTTGATTTAGCCTAGTAGAAATTTGGCAACACTGAAAAACATTGCTTTTAAGGAAAACTTTCCAAAGATACAGAAAAAATCAAAAGATGGTAATTACATGCTTTGCAACCCATGTTCCCTTATTTCTTTCTATGGGTAAGGACCCTGATCCTTGTTAAATCTCCATTAGAACAACTGAAATTTACTGTAAAATTTTAGGGTTTTTTAAATCCAACTCTGATGTGGAGCATATAGTGACTTCATTGCTCTGGAATTTTCATAGCCACTTTTCCAGAGAGTTACTGTACTTGAGTGTACCATATCTAAATAAAACCCCTTATAGCTGGTGATCTGCCCTTATGGTAGAAGTCATATAAATGAGATTAAGTCTGAATACAAGCCTCCATTGATGGCTGGAGGACAGTCTTAGGAGTGTGTTAATGACCTTGTTTTCCTTTTGGAAAGAGGAGGGGAACCTCTTTAGTCTCAGGTGAAAATTACACCCTTATTCATGGTATACATATAGCATAAGGTGATCTATAGGTACCTTCCTGGACCTGATGTGGCATCATGAGAGGTCAGTAAAAGAAATTTCAGTGACTATGAATGACACAAGCTTGCAGTACGTTACTTGGGAGTGAGTTTCCCATTTAGACAAGTATTCAAAGTATCTGTTTTTCCACCATTTCTGATTCTCTCAAGAGACGAATACACATCATGCCTTTTCTAATGTTTCTGTCAGACTGTCAGATTACATTACCAAATGAAAAATTGACTCCTCTGGTGTAAAACCAATAAGTGACAGCATAATTCCAGCTTTGTGCTGTAAGGTGAGAACTCTACAGAGAAGGTCAGAAACGTGATTACACAAGGAAATTCACCAAAGGGCTTTCAAATTAGGCTGTTCAAATGCCATAACCTGATGTAAATTTATAAGAACAGGTTTAATATAGATGAAAATATTTTTACCTTTGCTCAGCTCTTTTAACACAAGAACAGATGCTGTTGTATGGTTTGTTTTTTAACTTGGCATAGTTCTGAAATTGTAGATGTGCACTGTTGTGCTGAGTTGCACCAATAGCACAATGTCTTATTCAGAGACACTTGAGAGCATTGCAGAAGACAGTTTCATATGTTTAACAATTACAAGAATGCATGTTTAGGCACATTGGGAACAGAAGAACTGGAAAGGGGCAGCTTCCATCTCTGTGGTTCAGGCGAATATCTTCATTAGAGTTGGTAATGTTATAGTGTCAGATACAATCATTCTTCTGAGAGATCGTATGACTCTTGAGAAGTAGTGTGCTTAGCTATACAGCTGGCTCACACTTGAATTTGCATCTTTGTCCCATGGAAATTTCTAATCCATTGGTTCAGCAGAGTGAATGTGCTGGGGGTCTGTTTCTCAGTAACTTCTCTTTCCTGAGAAAAGAAGAAAGTATATTGGCGAGATGATTCCAGCTTAATATGTTCTCTCATTAAGTTAAATGTTTGGTGTTCTGCCATTTTAGCCATCAATGTCCTCTGAGTGAGTTTGATTGTCCTTTCAGACAGCTCTGGTTATGTCAGGTGCCTTTTAATAATGGATAAAAATGTGTGAACTACTTTCTGCAATGGGGCAGGACAAATATAGTAACTTCTGACAAGCCATGACAATGTACAACACATCATCTGCTCCTTATGCTCAAGTAAAATCTACAGAGAGGCAAGTTAGATACCTGGCAATAGCTGCCTACATATTATATTTATATTCTGCGATATAAAACACACTAGTGGTGGAAGAAGAATGACCTATCATATATTTATTGTAGACTAGAATGTATAGGGACATAACTGGTAGTTTGACAACGTACAGCCATGGTAATTTGTGTTGTTATTATCAAAGCTTGTTTGTTTATAAATGAAGACTGTATTAATTCTTCCATTATAATGTATGAGCTTTGCTATGTTCATATAAAGTGATCACCACATTAGCATTAAAATAAAAAAGGAAAAAAATTCTCATACTCTTGAATAGTGTATAAAAATTTTGAAAGCTAGATTGTATGTCAGAATTCTACTCAAATGGAATAATCTTAAAAGCCACAGTTAAGATTTATTTTATTTTTTCCAGTCCTGATTAAAAATATCTATTTTTTCATTAGTTAGTATTTGTAAAGTAACGCTGCATGTGAATTTGCAAAACAGGTTGTCTCCTGTACAAAATCAGAATATATATATGTATAGAAGTAAAAATCAGTAGAATATTTTCAGAACTAAAAGATATGAGTACTTTTCATGAATATTGACCATTTTTATTTTCTGTGTTCATTGTGAAACTTTTCAGAAGAAAACTGAAAAACTTTACATAAGACTACACTTTTGTGAAAACTACTTTTTAAATTACATCTGAACAGATAAGCTATTAGATATTCTTGATTTTGGGGCAAAAAATTTAAATTGCTCCTCAAACTGTTCAGAATAGGCACTTCATACCTTTTTCCTACAATTTGGTTTATTCATCTGATTTATTTCATACTACTTTGCAAACTATGATCAGATTTTAATGTCTTTGACAGAGCTGACTTGCTACAGTAAGTAAATAAATAAAGCTCCATACTTGTTATTAGAGCTGTTTAAAATGTAAGAATGCAGGCAACGATTCTCAGGATTTAGATTGACTACAAAATAATTTGGGAGCATGGTTTTTTGTTGTTTATTCTGGTGATTTATTTGCTATTCTTTAGGGTTAAGAATGGATTCTTCATTTCAGTAGCTATATTTAATATTCTTTGTATTACTGATCACCAAAGGCCTATTTAGTTTTAACTCTTCATTTACTTTATATTTAAGGGTCCTAAGCCATTCATGACTCAGGAGGCAACTAAAATTTTTGGTGTATTTTGGTGCACCATGTTTGCATTAGTCTCCAAGAAATAGAACCAGTTCATAGAGAAGTAGCTTATTTTAACTTACTGGAAAGAGGTTTATTTGGCTTTTCCTCTTCTTTTCTTGAAAAAAAAAAATTACAAGAAAATAGTTACATAGCCCTAAAGAATATTTCTTGTCTACTTTTTGTTTTTTTCAATACAGTATACATAGTAGAAGTTATATTGGAGATACTTCAGAAGGATTTGAGAAGTCTTTAGAATGTACTCTGTTTTGATATAATACTCTATCCTTCTTTCACATATCATGCTATCTAACTGCATTCAGTTTCGTCAATCTTCATGTTTGCTATAATAATACATTTCAGAAGGAATCCAAGCTGTCCACTCTATTTTTTTCATCTATTTTTAACAGAGTAAAAAAGAAGAATAAGAATGACAATGGAAAGTATTTTGAAATTGTGTTTTAGAATACAGGTTTTCCTCTGTTAAGAGATAGTTTTCCATCCCACCTAATTAATTCAATTTTGATTTTTAAGGAGCATATCCATGCTCCTGCTTCCATGCTTTTCAAATCTCTGGAAGTACCTAAAGCAAAAAATTTTCAGATTATCTTATGGGATATGTTCTTGCTCAGAACCTCAGATCAGATGCTAGCAGCTTCACGTGAGAGAAATCTTTTCTCATTTATTTCCACTTCTGTGATTAATATCTATTCTTCACTTGCTATGAAGTCTGATAAGATTTTAACTCAAAGCTTGCCATTCTTTTCTAGGTGGCTTTTGGAAAGGCTTATTGATGCATTTATCTTGTGAGCTATAAAATGTTTGCCTCCTATTTTATAAGTGTAATTGCCCAGATGTTCCAATCTGGCTGCTCTTCAAAACATTAAAAGTGACCTCTGGTTCAAGGAGGAAATGCAGGTTATAAACAGGAAGATAGAGTTTTAATTAGTGTATCTATCACTCCAGTCACAAGACCAATAATTAAATCAGTCTGGTCCAATTGCTGTTTCGATCAGATTCAGATTTTATAGTTTGTTGTGTAATAATGTAACCATCTCACTTCTTTTAAGCACCTAAAGAGCATCATATAAGCACAATCCTGTGTTCATTATGCTGTGAGAGAGCACTAGAAATGTTGTTAAATACTTGGTGTTGTATAGCAGGATGAAAAGGGCTGTGTTTGACAACCTCTGAGTCTTTTAGAGGTTACTTGCCAAGATGGAGTTGAGGTGGGACAACAGCAACACCAGCGTCACACTGCCCAGTCATACAAAACCAGGAAATATTCATCAGGATGGGATTTTTTATAGCTGCACAGTGATTTCTGTCCAAAGTTTTCTATTATAACTCCCATACACGTGCATGCACCTGCATACACAGACACATCTGATGTACCCTGCCCCACCAAGATTCACTTTCCTGTAGCTGAGACTGTATTCTCAGTAGCGGCTTATGGGAATATTTTATTCCTAAGCTTCTGCTGCTGTTGTATGCTTTTATATTCATGAAGCATGTGTATGCTTCTCTTATTCCATATAAAAATTACCATCTCAACATTACTGCAGGGCCTTTTGAGGACTATTTGATTTTTCAGTGTGTTTAAATCCACCATATTTGTGAGAGGAAAAATTTAAAAAGAAAGACAAAACAAGAAACTGACTAAATATAAAGCTGGGGAGAAACATTTTTGCATAAAGCTTCACTTCTCAACAGTACCTCATAGACTTTTCCTGTGCTGAATTCAATATTTCTCTTGAATAAGAAAAATACCTCTTCCTACTGGTCAAAACTACTGTTTTGAAGGAAGTAGCAATTAGTATATTATCAGCAGGTTTTCTTGACAATGACATGTTTTGCTTGATGATATTGCAGATATATTCCTTTAGCATACTACTTTTCAAAATAAATAATTTAAATATGAGCATTAGTATCAGATCAAATATTTTGACAATAAAGGAAAAACAAAAATTTGGCTTTTTAGCAATTTGATTTTATCACATAAAGGCTTTATTCGCCAACTTGCAGGCAAGCCCCTATGCTGTTTCAAGGACATTTTTGGGCTAAGATCTTTGAATAATTTGGGAAGAAAATACAGATGTCTTAGTATCAAAAGAATAAGTTTTCTATGATAATTAAGATTTATTTTTGTCTATATTTATGTAAGTAAATGGAAACATTTTCCAGTGGTGACATTCGCAAAAGAAAAAATATTTTTTCCAGGACAATTTTTAGTCTAATGATAAAAAAGCTTTTTAGTAGAGGAACTTTAATTAAAAAAATGCTACTTATTAAAAAGTTTTTAATTAAAAAATCTCCATGGAAAATTATGAGGAAGGTATTAATGGTTTCAAATTTGACAAGCTATTTTTTTTCAGGCAGATTTAGACTTCCTGTCTTTAAACACACGCTAGAAGAGTATTTGTGAAACAACTGACAGATGCCTCCCTAATTGCTGCTATAAGAGAAGAAACCAATGGTTTCTGCTTTCAAATTATAAAACTTAATTACTAGGTTGGGCCTTAATAATGATAAGTCAATGTTTAAGTCTTTGTGGTGCACAAAAGCAGCTTCACTACTGAAATACAAACAAATTCCCCACATATCCACAGTGCTGTTGAAATAATGTAAGAAGTGAGAATAAAGCGACCCTATAAAAAATAAAGCCTTAATAATGTTGAAGGCAACAGACAGGGGTTATTAAGATGAGACCAATCCCATTACTCTTCATTTGGCTAACACAAATATTACAAATTACACATTTTTCTCTTTGTGATATTTCTGTCATGATGAGACTCAGAGCTTTGCAACTATTCAAAAGGTAGGACAAATTGTTATCCTTTGCAAGCACAAAAAGGATGTGAACCAGTTTCTGAGGCATAGATAATGGTGTCTGGTTTAGGGTTTAATATCACTGCAGAATTATACTGCCTTCTGTTGTCCAAACTTCTTATTTTCACATAGGCATAACATATTTATCAAACATGGGAACTTAGAGGTCCATCTCTCTTGGGCCACCTTTGGACAAATGTTGCTGTTGTGGGTGTCAGGACACAGTGAATTAATGCCACAACTTTCTACTTGTCTCTGCATCAAAGACTTGAAGAACTGGGCTGCTGAGGGTAGCTATAGGAGCAAAGTGCCAGGGACTAACACAGACCAGACCTGAAACTGTTGCCCAGGGAAGCCAAGGGCACATCATTGCCACCACTCTTCTGGTGCCTGTTTTCCAAACTGTCAAAGAACTTTTCCCTATACTTTTCCAAGCTGTGTGGTAATACCTACCAGGATGTAGCTGTCCTTAAATTAGTGGTGTATAAAATGGAAATGTTTTTACTATTCTCTTGGATTTTGTGACTACAGGATAAAGTTAGGTTATAATTTCAGGCATTTTCTTGCAGTTATGGAAGCTAAAGAGTAATTAATGTGCTGTATGTACCTATATCTTTTTATATATACATACCTTTGGTTAAAGTATATTATTTTTTAATTTATTTTAAATAATTATTATATTATCTTTTGTTATTTTATTTAAACTGCAATATTTAAAAGGAAATAATATGATTTAGCATTTTAAAGCATCATAGGGAAATAGTTCACAAATAAGACTTTCATGCAGCATACTTCAGACATTGGTTTACAGTGATTTCCACTAGTTATTTGCTGGAAGTCTTTTAAGAGTAATCCTAATACCTAGGGGTAACACTGGTCTACTAGAGATGTCCTGAGAGTTAATTGACTCTTTATAGGTAGACTGTACCTATTAAATGATAGTAAAAGTATTTTCTAACCTTACATTTAATAGAAAGTAGCTAGGACAAAGAGAAGAAAAGCTTTTGATAGCCACTGGTCTCCTTTCTGCCCAAATTATCTCATGTTCTGTAGAGGCTCTTTCTAAACCAGTCCATTGAGCAATTACATGGTTCTGCTTTCACTTTCAATAGCTTCTAAAGGCTAAAATCCTCTCAGAATGATGGCCATGTACAAAGGTGAGCAGTACTCATGTGCATTAAGAGCTGATCAAAGAGTAAAGATAAAGTCATACACCTAGGCAGCAATTAATACCACTTCAAGTTGAGGGAGATTTTCTTACACTATTGTCACTTCATAGTATACACATTGGCACCCATTCAGTCAAACACATGCCAGAACAAGTTATTGCTTTGAATAGACAAAAAACATTTCAAAATCAGAATCTCCTGAAGATTGGGAAGCAGCTGTGTTCATTAAGTATCCTTCAAGCTTGTTTTCCTTCAACAATACTATGATAATCTCTCTTTTTCCTCTCTTTCTGTTACACATATTCTACACATATTCTAGTGTTTAGATGCAGCACAGAAGCACAGATATCAGAGAGAAAGTAGCCTGGGCTCTTTAATGCAAATCATAAGAAATAAGTACATCCTTCCTTTGGCTGTAAAGAGAACCCAAGGCTGTTTTTCTTTCAAGTTAGATAACTCCTGCAATTGAAGTTCCCATCAGATTTCTCCTATACATGCACAGAACTTCTCCCAACAGAAACACTTATCTCCAGAATCATTAATAATTGCTTCCTGCAGATTGGAAGGAGTTATTACGGGAAAAGGAAATTTACTCATAGTCAGATGGCTACTACACAAGGAATATAAGATTCGAGTGTTATGTTATTGTGCCCGTGAGAGTATTGCACCTGTTATGGTCTTTACTTAATCACCTTGCTCTTTGCCTTCTTCTCATCGTATTTCCCAAGGCTTTAACTTCTTTCTTCATTCCATTGCTAAATCTCATCAAGTTCATGGGGGGAAAAATGTTATGTGTACTACTAATATTTACAAGCCATTAAGCCATTTTTTACATCATTTCAGAAGGAAAAACTAGGACTTGTTATTTCAAGGAAGCCAGCTTATAAACTTTCACCCTGCCCAAGCTTATACATGTTTAATGTTTTGCTAACAACAGTGATATTGAAAAGAATGCAACTACTGACACTAAGTTAGAAACAAGCATAAGTTTTAGCAGGCTTGGAACATAATTAAATATATATATTTTATTTTTTTTAAATTAGTCTCAATAAGAAAGTTTAAGATTTTTAAAATACCATTATCTATGTCTCACTGAATTTCTACTGTCATGGTGCAATTTTAATAAATCTAGTAATGCATATTGATAATGTAAGTTGACCATTTTATTAGATTGCTATCTTTTACAATTACTCTAGTTTTTAAATTCTTTTAAGTATGAGAAAATATAGTTTAAAATATCTCATCTAATAAAGAAGTTAGATAAATTTTAAATATTACTAGTATGAAGGTAGGCAAAGATTGTTGAAGTACTAGGAAAAAAATATATCACTATTTGCCCCTTTTAATTTCTAAAAGAAATCCTAGAAAATTTTGAGGGAACACTAATGATTTCTATGAGTGAAATCTGTTCCTAAACTTGCTATTAAAATTAACTACATTTTTTGCAGAGATATCTCCATAGAAAAGTCATAGTATAAAAAGTAAGTCACTAGAAAGTAATCAAGGTAAGAATGATCACTTATTTTCAACAATATCTCTCATATAATTTATAGGTTTTAGAATTTGTCTTTAACTTCAGGGAAATTCTGTGTGAAGGTCATACTGAGGTTATTTGCCTTCATCTGTTTCTCATATCATAAACATTTAGTTCTGATAGGATAGACATGATGTAACAGAAAAATAAGTCAGTGGAGTAATAATTGTTAGAATATGGTGAAGAAAAAAGTATCTTCTCATTCTCTTTTGAGAACAAAACAAATAAGGACAAAATTTCTAGAATTTAGCATTTTTCATTATTGTGTGCTTAATTTAATTATCATTATCAAAACTGTTATTTCTTTAACAATACTTTAAAATTATTAATATTTTTATACTTGTTGACAGATTAGTACTGCTAAAATGGCACAATATTTATGAATGCTATTATTCATTCTCGATGATGACAAAAATCTAAACAATTATAATAGGAGACTGACAAGCTCATTAAAAGGAGTTTGTTTTTTTCTAACAGAGAATTAGATTATATAGTATAATCTCTATCTGGTTCTCATAAATATTATTCCAGGAACAACTCAGTAAAAAATATAGAAATGTGAAAGATATTATTCAGATTATTTTCTTTCCATTTGCACTTGCTGTGGAATCATATTGGATGTTTATACAATGTTCACAGAAACAGAAAGAAAATGTTGATGAGAACAATTAAGTAATCTGTAAGAAGACTGGGAACATAAAATTTCTCAAAATAGTAATTAAAATACTTTAATAAGCTGCCTTCAGTAGGGTGTATGAAAAAAAAGCAACCAAAGTCAGATATGTGTTATTTATAATATACAGTGGAAATATTTATTAAATTTATTGAGGAAATAAGTGATATTCCATTTGTTTCAAGCAATATTAAAGAACCAAACTGCAAAAGTTTTCCATGATGTCTGGAGTCTCAAGATGACTCTTAACTAAATGCTGCAGAAGAGCAGTCTACTCAGGATGACTCATGCTGTCCATATGAAATTGTATAAAGAGAAGCCCAAACATGAAAATGTTCCTTGGCTTCCACGGACAAAAAAACTTGAAGACTTTGTTTTCTACATTTTTCTTGCCTCTGAAGAAAGAGGCTTATAATTAAAATACTTTTTTAGAATAACTACAATGGCATATACACAGCATGGCAATGAAAAAATAACACTGATAATATATTTTCTCTAACTAATAATGTAAGGGAAATTATACTAATCAAGATAAATTAATATCTCAACTCAGTGTTTAAATATAAAAACAAAAGGCAGTATCCAATCTGCATATAAATAAATATCTGATTGTTGAGAAAATAATCAATATTTCCATAGGTTAAATAACTGCTTGGATTAGTTGAAAACATTTATGTATTAATAAAACATTAATATATAAAGACATTTTAAGGACTGGATATTACTTTCCAAGTAATATTCCAAAAGAAGTTTCAACACTTCATTAGTTTTTAAAATTAAAGTCAATGCTTAAATTGAAACTCACAGTAGCAGCATTTTATTTTTTTCTCCCATTAATAATTATTCTAGGGTAGTGGTTAAGGCAACAGGACTATATACCAACTGGTCACCTATCAGTTACCAACTTCCAGAAGAAGCTGGAAATATTAACATGTCATTTGTGTCATTGTTTCAAACCAAAAGGGCACAATTATAGTTAAGATTCAGGGTAATAAATAATATCTATAGAAGACAGATTGCTTTTTGTTTCCTTTATTTCAGATTTTTGTTTTACTCTGTAACTTGAACTCAAATAACCTAAATCCTGGTACAGGTTCTGTTATTTTCCCAGACTTATCACCAGTAAGTTTAACTGCAACAGTTATGAACCAAATCAACTACTTAAAATTCCTTCAGTTTAAACTTTTCTCAAATTCTTATCCTTATTTAATGAGCTATTAGGAGGAAAAAGAAGAAGACCTCTTTATTTCCTCTTCTTTTGAGGACAGTCAGCAGTGGATTGTGTTATCCTGAGAGGCATCCATCCTTCAGAGGATTTTTATTCCTCAACTGGACCAAGACCTGAACAGATTCATCTGATTCTCAGAGATGGCCATTTTGTTGGCAGAGAGCAGCCTAGAGATCTCCCAGAGGCCATTCCATGATCTGCAAAATACTTGTAGGTCCACAACTTCTCTATGTCATGTCAGAGAATAAAGAGTAACTAATACAAAATTTGAGTAATTTATCCTCACTGACAAAGATCTTTCGGATTTAGTGAAGCATCCTTTCAAATCACACTAGGTGAATAAATAAGAATGTCAGTGCTTTGGATATTTGATCTGTTTTCATTTGCTGTAGCAGCTGGAATTGATCTTTTAAGCTCTCACTGGAATAAATCCCCAAGTTTTAAAGTGTCAGTAGTATCTCAGTATCCCCTCGTATGTCATATACTCCAGAAGTCAGATATTGAGTTTTTTGACACTACTCACACTCTTTTTACCTATAGATAATTTTTGACAGTACATTTCACAAAAAAACCCCCAAGCTATATTTGCTATCATATTAAAGATGTAAGAGAACTTGCATAATATTTAAAAGTTATTTGCTTCTCACGGATAAGCCTTTATTTGAAGTTTCCCATCCTGTTCCTATTTTCTGTTCTTTTTCAAGTCCTTCTTTCCATGTTGTAATTAAAAATCTGTACTTAGCCTGCTGATATCTTATTTAAGGGATTAATTAATTTTTTTCGTTATTAATGCAAGTCAGTCATGAGCTGGAGAGACAGAAGGAGTTGATATGAAACTCCTTCTGTGTTATATTTGTTTGAAGAGGTGTTTGTAGTTCTGAGCAAGAGTTGTACCAGAGAGATGTTTTAAGGGCCTGGAGGCTGAGAATTACTTTCTGAATGGCTGTAAATGTCTGTGTGGGCATTAATGTGGTGTGAAACTGGGATATTGTGCATTTCTGCATGATTAAAGGGATATTTTTATATTTGCATACACAACTGATAGAGAACACTGGTCTATTGACATCACAGAGAGAGGCATTCCTGGATAAAATGCATCTCACCTAACTCTAGCTGCCTGAAAAATGGGGATCTAGTCAAACTGTTTGTCTAGGCCTCTCCTCCCTCCCCTTTTAGTCAATAAAGAAAAAGATTCTGCCACAGAAAATTCATGCCCTTATCTCAGACACACAACCACGATGAGTTGAATTACCTTGTGGGAGTTTCCTCTTTCTCTTGAGTAACTATATAGGGAGGCTACATTTTGAACTCTAACCAGCCATTTAACTTTTAGATGGCTAGCTGAGCTGAAATACACTCTTTACACACATTTTTAGATCAGATTTCTGTTTGCAAACAGGAAAATTAAAGACATGGAAAAGCCATTCCATAATATGGAAGCAAATACTCCTAACATGTTAAAAAGAAAACTGTATAGATTTCACTTCTAGCCTTCCATCTGATGCTGTGTCAGTGACCTGCGGGGTTCAAAGAGTCAGCAAATTCTCAAGCCTGTAAGATGAGGAGGCTGAGGAGCAGAAGAACAGGATGTGCATCTAAGAAATCTTTAAGTGCTTGAACAGTGAATTCAGAGTGAATGAACAGATTGATCAGTACTACAGGAACTGACAACTGTATTGTTGCAGGTCAGCTACATCAGAATTAGTGAAAGAAGTAAACTAATAAGGAAGCGTGAAATAGAGTAGTATTACTCTATTTAGCTAGTCAATATTTTTGCAAAGAGATAAACAGAATTTGGATCTTCCTTGCTAATATGTATGTCTTTATATTTGGAAACATTAGCCCAGGAAAGAGAGGGTTCAGACCTCTGATGCTTTGCTATTTTACAAGAGTCAGTTTCAGCAAACAAATCTGCAATTTTCTAATACGAATTTTGAATTGTTCCTCATAACACTGAAATATTCTAATTCCAGTGTATTTATAACTTTATTGACTATGATTAGACTGCCACTTTTCTACCAATATATGTGTATTTTTTCCTTAGAATGTGTATTTAGAACACCAGTTTAATGCTTTACAGTAAAAATATCTCATATTTAAATAAAACATGCAGCATAAATTTCCTGGAACTGAGCATATTTTAGACATTGCTAATAACTCTCAATGATTTTACCACAGTAGAAATCTGCTTCTCAAAAGCTCAAACACTAGAAGGCTCTTGCATTTACCAAATGGTATAATTCATGTCAGTGTGTATTTGAATTTGTCAATTTATGACAAATAAAATTTAGCAAAGACTTTTTTGTCTCTAAAAATCAGGTAGGTGTAAAATAATATCTTTCTCTAGTTGAAACCATGGGAAACTGTAGAAAATCCCTTTTGTTAAACAAAACCCAAAAAGTTCAAAATTTCCAGTGAGAATGCAAATCTTTGAACATTATTAGAGACAGAAAAAAAATTGGGTGTTCGACTTTTTAATTTGTTGTAACTTCCAAAGACAGTTCCTACTTAAATCATACTTTTCAGCTCAGTTTAGCAGTCTGTTGTTTTTTGTGCCTTTAAACGCAATACTGTCTGCTTTATCCTCTTTACAACCCAATGGCAGGATGGACCTGAGCCCTACCAATGTCTAAATATTGTATCACCAAGGTCCCCGGGCTGCAGAGATTCCTACAGGAGCAGGTGGCCCTACCTGGACATCTAGCATTGGAATTCAGCTGTGTCCATGTTGGCATCTACATCTGCTCCCATCACTCTTGATACCCTTTAGCAATTGGTGTGTGAATTGACACACATGGGTAACCAAGGGCAACCATCAAACCGCAGCCAAAATGCAGAGAGCAGATTTATTTCATTACCTTGCTAGCAATGCCAGGCAGCAGAGACACACGGGCACGCGGGCTCCGCTCGGCTCGGTTCACGCGGACTGCGGCGATGGTGGGGCTCGCTGCCAGCCTCACAATAATAACAGGATTCACACGTCTGTGGGAGAGTGTGCTATCTCTCCACAGGATTTCTGCTTCTCAAAACAGGTAGAGGGTGAGCAACATTAGACATAATAAATGTAGTTTTCCCAGTTTTAGCATTCCTAGCTGCAAGGTCACTTTGAGCAAACTGTTCTTCCCTCCTGTTCTGCATTTAACCCTTTTCTCCCAACAGTCAGTGAACAGACACAGGTGTTCTTCAAATAGGTTTCATTTCACCTTAAATACTTAAATTTGGCTAGATGAAACAAATCCTTGAAGTGTCTGTTGCTCTCCGTGGAGAATCAAGGTTACTAGATTTGATAATATATCTGCACTCAGACAAGTAGAGTTGGATGACCCTCTCTGATGTTTTGTGACAATTTTGACATACAGCTACATGTATACTGTACTTGATCTAGAGGGTTTGATACCCTCATCAAATTCTTCTGGGCTGAATTCAGTTCAGTATGAAATCTGAGAGAGAAGTTTACAGTTTGTAGGGAACTGCTCTAGCAATTTTTGTCATTTTCACACTTTTTATTGAAGCAAAAACTGAAGAAGACAAGGAAAAATAGAAAGAATTTGTTTGGTATGGGTGGGAAGTGCTTAATTCATTTGTGAATGGAAGTGCATAATTATACTGACTTTAGCATTTTTTTATATATCTCACTTGAGTCTTTATAGTAAAAGACAGTGGTAGCAAAACGTCATCAAAAATTTGTTTAAAAATTCTGTTGTTATTCTTTATAAGAACAAATTTGGTTGCATCCGAAAGCATAAATGGAATACCAACTAGGCACTATGTTTCTCTACATCAGGCAAGTAATATTACCTTATATGATTATATGATTATATGATTGAAGTTGAGGGGATAAAAGTCCCCAGATTTCATGATGTCCTCCTTCCCTCTTTGAAAAATATTATGTTATCCACATTGATCTCTTGGCAAGCAGCAATTTCTTAAGTAATTTCATTATGGAGGTGCAGACACAGAGACGGTTTGGATTAGGACAACATTTAACACTGAACAAATTTAACATTTGCTTTGTTGACAAAATTAGCAGCTCACTGTCAAGTCAGCAGTACCAAATGAGTACATTGCCAAGTAAAAGGCTTTCAACTCTTGTTTTCCAGAAGCCGCACATATCACTAAATGCAATGTGCATGGGTGCAAGGAAATCTATCCTGTTTATTTTACTGTAATCAACTTACACTGGTTGTTGTGAAGTATCACACTGCCCTTGGGAACAAAGTATAATAGTCCAAATTCAATGTATATGATCTATGTCTAGTGCAAGCATATTTCACCTTCTGATCCTGCAGTGGTATTAGCAGTCATTAAACCATATGTTCTTCTTGACCAAGGAATAGAGGGAACTGAAAACTAACATATCAAAAAGAAGTTAAAGCGAGTTAAAGCA
Source organism: Rhabdornis inornatus (assembly GCA_013397075.1). Taxonomy (NCBI): domain Eukaryota; kingdom Metazoa; phylum Chordata; class Aves; order Passeriformes; family Rhabdornithidae; genus Rhabdornis; species Rhabdornis inornatus. Next base: position 905,213 of record VWZS01001374.1, read on the forward strand.
TGACACCAGACACGGAGCACCAAATGTGAAGTTAGGTTTTTGGGTGTTTTTGGTATTTATTTGTTGGGTTGTTTGTTTTTAAAGAGCCAACTAGTTAATAGTTGCTACAAAGTTATTTATTGCAGAAACACATTAGTCTTAAAAGTAAAAGTTACAGACAGTAAAGTTTATGCTAGGTTTTGGTTTAGAGTTTTAAACAGAAGTAGAAGCCGCTTCTTTTTTTTTTTTTTTTTTTTTTTTTGGTGCTCCCAGCAGGGCTGGTGAAGTTGGGCAGCTCCTATTTTTTTTTGGGTGTTGATGATGGTGGTGAGGAAGCAGGAACAAAAGCAAAGTAAAGCAAAAGCAAAGGCAAAAAGCACTAGCTCTCCCCAATGCATGTTTTTTTATAGAAACTTCTCAACAAGCTAAGACTTAAACTTGGATTACTACTTCTTAACTTATTAGAATTCTAGTTTTTTAGCACACCAGGCTACATATAAACTACCTACATGGCCTATTTTGTTCTAGCTGAAAAATGTAAGAATCATTTTAAACTATAACTTTATTATGTCGGAAACTAGGTTCTTGGAGCCTCCACGGAAACACTAGCATCTAGGACTATGTTTTTCAACCTTCACTAGAACATGTACTACTTCTCTGGCATCCAAGACCTTTATTCACTAAAAGCACTTAAAACTTATTCTACTTACTTACTTACTCACTCCACTTACTTACTTATTCATTCCATCTACTCACTCACTCATTCCATTTACTCACTTACTCATTCCATCTACTTACTTGCTTGCTCACTTATGCTAAAAACCTAAACTTTCACTCCTGCCTTATATGTGAGTGGCTCAACATACTTCAATCCATCCAAAGGCTTCAATTCAATCCCACATCTCTCTCTGAAGGATTCAGAGAGACCCCTGACTTACTGACTCCAACAGCAATAAACAACATAAAGTTTCAGCTCAGTGTATTTCTTTGTCTCCACAACTCTTGTTCAGCCCGGTGAACATCACTGTGAACAGACTATCTCAGTGGACAGAAGGGAAATAGTGTGACATAAAGCTGAAGGCAGGAAGTTGCATAGGTTAGCAGCAACACAGAGCAACATGTTCCACAGTAAGCTGAGACCTGAGCCAGACAGCTATCCCACTCTTTTTCATTGTATTCTGAAACCATGGAGAAATAAATTTTGAAGCAGGTGCAATTTGCTGCGTTAAAGTGGCAGTATTGCTATATTAAAGGTTCCCTTTTACATCAGGCATTATTGGGAACTGGTCTAGCTGCTCGCTGGCTGAGAGACTAGCAGTGGGCTGCTGAAGTGCTCCAGCTGTTGCCCACTGCAGCTCAGGCTTACTGTCTGAAGCTTCTGTTGGTGTCTAAGGACTCCGGAAGCTGAAACAGAAGCATGCGTCTTAAAGCACATGTTAAGAGTAAGCTTTAAAAATGTTTGTTTGATTTTGCTTAAGGATCATGAGAGGATGTGAAGGTGCAATAGAAGTCTAGGTTTCTTCAGACTTAGAGCCCAGGGAACAAGTCATTAACAGTGACCTGTTTTGTTCGACGCACTGTTATTCACATAGCACTGTCATATGGCAGTGATTTTTCTAGTAGCAGGAGGTAATGTTTGTGATGAGTTTGCAACGTTTCAAGACTGAGGGTAAGTTGTGACAGTGACTTTTCTATTTCTATGGCTACTTTGATTCACTTTTGTTTAACTTTGTGTGATACCATCATGGTTTTACAATTCTAACAATGTTGTACAAATGCAGGTATATTAGAATGGTAGGGGCTTAGGAAATTATACCCTGCATAGACTTACAGAACATCAGGAAAAGAGATGGAAGGCAAAAGTGTGTGTTTATCCACTTCCACTATGTTGTTTTTGCTTCTAAAAATTAATGTATTATTTCAATATCTGAAATAATTACACCTTGACTGATTATGATTCTTGGATTGTCTTCTTAAGGTATCAATTATTCTAACAATAAATTATTGACTTGATATATAGGGCATGCTTTCTTTTTCATATACAAAGTATGAGCATAAAACTATGTCTTCTCTGCTAATTCTTCTTCTGCCTATGAATCAGAAATTTCCATGGAGGAAGTGAACAATTCTCCAAAGCTAGAATGATCTGTATTTTTCAGTAACAAGCATTAAGCATTGAAGCAGTCTATTTTTCTGCAGAATAAGAATGGTAAGATCACCCGTAACTATATTATTCACTCACTAATAGATCAATTTCTTTATGCTCGGCCTTTCTTGCAACATGTGTTCCTCTCCAGTATTGTTAAGGCATATTGAACTAAACTGGAAAAAGGATTTTTAAAAAAGTAATCTGTTCAGGGTCCTGACTATATCGAAGTAAATAAATTATCTTAGGAATTTAAATGCTTGTATGAGAGGATATGTATATCTATTGTATACGTATATAGAGAGTATATGCATAAATGTATATTTTTGGTCTTCCCCTCCCCACTCCCACATTTTTTTATTTTTTTATTTTTTTTTAATACTGCTCAAATTTTCTTCCCGATTTGAATTTTTGGCCTCAGAGAAGACTAAATTGCATTTTGTCTCTTAGGAAAGAAATGGTTTTTAGATAGACTGTTACAAGAACAGATAAAAAAAGGTCAGTGAAAATGCATGAAATATTAATTTTTTTTTTTTTCCAAAAGAAACATATTTTAATGAAGCATTTAGAAAACAAGGGTATGAGTTCTAGGTTTTTGGTTCCTCCACTTTTATACATTTTCCTGGCTCCTCTCTGCTTCTTTTAAAAAGGTTCCTGTTTGTCCATTTCACAAGAATCTCAGTGTCTGTTGGGAAAAAGACTCTCAATGTAAAATATTTGGTGTTGGGGTTTAGGTTTCTTAAGGGAATTCTCTTCACATTTGCTGTCATGGAAATGGCAAATAGGCCTTGATTAAGAGACAAAAGATGTAGCCAATGCCTTGGTGTTCTATTGGAATGGTCCTCGGGGAGGGGAGCAGTGGTTTTTGGCAGTTTCTCAGCTGGGAGTGGTTCAGTCTTTGCCTGGTTTGGAGAGTTGTGGGTTTTGTGCTGGACTTTCTCCTGCCAAAGGACTTGCTGCTGTTGCTGAACCTTCCTCGCTCTTTCTCCTTACTGTTGGTGGGCTGCTGCTCAAGAGAACAACCATTGCACTGCGACTTTGCTGCACCAGCCCTTGCTGGGAAAGACCCTCCACCATCTGCATGGGTGCCTCACGGGAAAACCGGGGCCCCCATCTCTTCCCTCCCTCTGAAATGGAAAGCACTAAGAGAAAAAAATAATGTAAAACCCTATGGAAGTGCAGAGATATCTATTCAGGTAATTGTAAAGTAATAAGCTTGACATGAAATAAGAGACTATGTGGCAAATAGAACAGACTCATCTGTTCTGTTTTCAAAATCTACTTCTGTGTGCTTTTCTACAACCTTTTAACTTATGAATCCTGATGCCATTAATCTCAAGGTATATTTAAAACTATTAATGTTTCAGCAATCATAATTTTGAAGCAGGCTATATCACACCAACTGAAACTAAATATTTAGAAGATGTCTCTTGTTATCAAAATAATAACTTGATATTAATTCTTTTTGTTATTATTTATGATGGCTAGCTTCTCTTTGTGTATGCCTTTAATTATCAGTACTGCATTTCTCTGGTTTTGGGTATTTGCTCAAAAACAGATTTTTACATGCATGATAGCACTATTTTCTGTTTCTTGAATATAATCTTTATTAAGCTGCCAAATTGATTTATTTTCAATCTTGTTTTAGAGGCAAAAATGATACATGACTGGAAAATTTTAATACATTATAATCTATTGTGAGTCACAGAGCATTTTACTAAGTACATATGAACTTTCATTTTTTTTCTACCAACAGAAATTCATCCTGTTTAATGCTTTAGGGTCATAATTAGCTATATGGCATGAGAAAATGCCTGGTTAATGCAAAGACTACTATTTATGAGAGAACACAAAGGAGTTAGGATATACTTTTTTCCTACTATATGCAATTAACTTGAAATTATAATAGCAACCACACTTTAAGTGGCTGATATGGTGTGTCACAGAAGAGCTTATTTGCTAGTAACTAATTAAGAGAAAGACATATGTTCTTATGGAAAGAAAGAGTAAGTAGCAAAAAATAAAAATAAACTATGCTTAAGCCTCTACTTAGCAAAAATCCTAATGATGTTGGTTATCACCTTTACTGATATTTTATAACCCTTAAAAATATTGTATTGGGTTTATGTAACAAGGGGCCTATGCAGGGGTGGCCTCTAAGAAGAGATCAGGGACTCTCTCCATGTCGGACAAAATCATTTCCAACTAATCCCCACTGCTGCCCAAAGCTGAAATCATCAGTGATGCTGGTGGTGCCTCGTGAAAACATATTTCAGAAATAGTAAAAACCAGTAGGCAGCAGCTGGGAGAGATGAGTGAGAAAATTTCAGGGAAATGTTCCTGCAGACACTGAGATCAGAGGAGAAGGAGAGGACTTGTTCCCCCCACACCTGCATAGAGATTCCCCTACAGCACACGGAGAAAAACATAGTGAAGCAGTGTCCCTGCAGCTCCTGGAGGACCATGACAGAGGGAATTTACACCCTGCAGCCCCTGCAAGACACCACAGCAGAGTAAGTAGCCGTGCCCTGAAAAAAGCTGCAACCCACAGAGAGCCCACACTGGAGCAGTGTCCTGGCAAAAGCTGCAACCTGTAGAAAGCACCACACGCAGGAGTAGGTTTTGTGGTAGGATATACAGCCCATGGAGAAACCCACACTGAATTAGTCTGTCTCTGAAGGACTCCTCCCCAAGGAAACATTCACACTGGAGGAGTTCACAAAGATCCAGATCCTTTGAGAGGAACCAAACACTGGACTTGAAGGAGAGTGTGAGGAAGAAGGAACAGTAGAAGTGAAGTGGTATGTACTGGTTGCAACCCCAGTGATATTCAGGAACACTGGTCAAATAAAGGCAATTCTCACAAAATACTACTTTTGAAGAACACAATTATATGTAACCTTGTAAGGATCTCATAATTGAATTATTATAGAATTTCTTTTAAACATTAATTTGAAATTGATATTTAATTTTGGCCTTGAGCAGGTAATCGCAATAGTGGAAACCTAGACCTAAGGAAACCTTATATGCAAATATAAAGAATTTTGATCTTAATAAGGAACATGGTCTCCAGCAAGATTACATTCCTTGTGATATAAATAAGAATGATACCTGAAAGTTATACAGGAGAGTGTATAGCTAATTAAGACAATATTGAAATGTGTTGCAGTTCTCAGGACATGTTTGTTACATTCTCATTCAATCTGTACATGATTTTCTGAAGTAGAGAGTGAATATTGGTCAATTTAGTCCATATATGCAGATTAGATTTTCACAACTGGGCCTTGGTTGAATGACTTTAAAGTGACACTTTAGTGGAGAGACCTGTGAAAGAACCTGAGATCTATAATTACATCTGAAAGGGTCATATTGTCTCACATTTTTTGCATCTTCCTTACAAATAAAATGTATCAATTAATCTACATTTATCAGATGAAGAAAATGTTTAAATAATCTAAAACCCTCCAAGATTAATTAATTAATGGCTATTCTGACTCCAGATTCTGAGAGATAGTAATCAAGTTACAGTGAGTTTGCATTTGTTTCTAAGTGGCAATCAAAGTGTAAGGCATGCACTGAATCTAAAAAATCTAAGGCTGCTTGTTTTATCACACTTTGCCACAAAAAGGGGGATCAAGAAGCACTGAGCTGTGAAATTTCAGAACTTCTCAAATTAATTAACCTATTCATTTCTGGTCTTTGACTGATGATGTTTTGTGAAGATTGGAGCTTGGTTGTTGGGGTTTTAAAATTTTTTTTTCTGTAACAAATCAATATAATTTGCATTTTATACTTTTAAAATATCTCTAATACTTTCCTAGTACTTAGAGTTCTGGATATGCATAGTTCCTCCTTGAAGGAGTACTCCAGATGTGTAATGAATCACTGGTAATTTACATCATGATACGGAAGAATCTGAGATCGCAGAATTTTTCTGCTTCTAGTTATTGAATCAAAGTAGCTTAATGACAGATATAAAAAAATTTCAGGAACAGAACAAAATCCTAAGATTTTTAATGCAGTTGCCATTGCAACTGTATTATTTTCAGTAACATCAACTACTTAAGAGTATTTTGTTTTATAAGCCAGAGAAAAAATAGTTTCTTAATCTTATGGAAACTCTCAGATACCTTCCACATCATATTTAAAATAAATAGTGCTTAAAGGTGTATCTGAAGCTGCAAATATTGTTGAATGATCAAACTGTATAATTTCTGGGATTTTAAATCCTTCATAGGAATAATGTATTTAGGAGTTCATTGGTAGGCACAGTCTTTTTCTTTCCCTTATAAAACTTGTTTGCTATTTACATTAGTATTCAGACTTTCTCAGAAACCACAAAAACATTGTCAAGAAAAAATAGAAGGGAAAAGGGTCTTGAGAAAATAAGAGTGTTATAGATATTTGAAAAATAAGATTTTGAATACATGGCAAGAGCAAAAAAAGTATGAACTTTATTACAGTGTTGGTAAGGAGCTCCAATTTCATTCAAATAACACAAAAACATCTGAAAAGAGATTTCTATAGATACTATTTTTTAAAAAAAATGCAATATAATATGAATGCAATAAATTGAATCAGTCTGAACATTGTCTGAGGAAGAGAAGAGATTTCAAAAGCTGTATTTACAAAATTAATTATTTCTTTCTTTAAAGGTGGACTACTGAACAAAAACAACAATGCAAAGAACATGCTAGAAAACAAATTTCCTAGATAATTAAACTAGATAGTAGCAATTTTCGTAGGTAGCATTTCTTTCTCTAAATTATTTTTGTTTGAGTCTCTTGTATCAGTATTTTTTGCACAATGCATGTTTCCCCTACAGGAGTACTCTCATTCCTACAATTTTTCAGTTTCTCCAGATGACATCCATCTCCTTTGCTGCAGATGCTGACAGTTTGCTATAAACTGAAAAGGTACTGAATGGAAAAATAAAACAAATCAAAAAATCTCCACCAAAACCCAAACCATGAAGGACATTGCCATTGTTCCATAAATGCCTTATTTCAAATTACAGGCTTAAATCAGTTATAAAACTAACATAATAGACACCATGATATGTGAGTAAGATTAAATATAAACATAATTTCTTAACAGCATGCTATGAAAATTATTTATACTACCTATTTCTTGATATTTTGATATTAGTTATTTCTTAAATTGATGCAGGTTTGTGATTCTACTTAAAGGAATAACATAAGGACATAATTACAGAAATATTTGTTCTACTCCTTACATGTGTCTATAAATATATATTAAAACCATATCAAATCAGGTCAACATTTATGTAACCTGCATTCTGTCTTTGTTATTTCTCAGTGTACATAGAGTAAAGGCCTTAAGTTTGCTTGTGCAGTGTGCAGCAATGCACACAATTCTGATTCCTATAGTTAAGACACATTTTTTACCAAAATACTTCATAGACTTGGTGAAAGCAAACAAACAAACAAACCCCACAATACAGTGTTTTATTACTTTAATTAACCAAGAAGATTTTAATTTACTCCAGCTATAGTAGCTAGAAAGCTTGCTAATGAGTGTAACACAAATGATTAATTTCATGCTGTTCCTAGCTGTCTACATCCATGAACAATATTTAATGTTGTGCATATCCAAATACTAATGTTGGCAAATGTTGCAAAGACCATAGTATTTAGAGTTTCAGTGAAGTGACAAGACACATATACCACCCTCCTTGACTGACACGCTTGCAATGCTACCTGTCAAAAAAGGTGACTGATGGAAGGAAAAGGAAACAGATTTATTTTACCCTGAACGACAAACAGGAATAAGTTGACAAGATGTGTCACTGGCAGAGCTTTATATCCTCAGAAACATAAACACATATCTTCATTTATATATGCTTGAATTAATTTAATTTTTATTTCTGTCTCTCTTTCTTGTACCTAGGGCTTATGTATTTTTGGCATTTCTACAAAGAAATAACTTCGCTGATGATTTAACAGACTATTTGAAATAAATGACATCAAATTTACAAGTGGTGTCTCAGGTGCTTTTATTTCTTAGCATTTTTTTACTTGCTAAAGTAAAACATTTACTTACACACATCATGAAGTAAGTTGCCAATTCTCAAATGGCTTTTGTTTTTTGTTGTTGCTTCTTTTTCAGCATGTATTGAAATATCATCTCTTTTTAATACTCTGTATGAAAGAGCTGTTTCTCTTTGAGTATTAACACAAAGATTTTCTAGACCTAGGAATAGGTGTGGTTATGCTGCAGTTCTTAAATTCACCATTAGATTGGACATGTAGATATGTACTCATTTTTTACTCTGTCTGCAGAGTGGCCCTGTGGCTGTGAGCTACAACCCTTAACCAAGATTTATTTTCATTGTACTGCTGTAGGAAGAGCATGGAACAATTGACTCTGAGACAAGTATTCTTCATATTTATTTCTGTCTTTACACACACAAATATATTTTATATATATAAAATGTGTGTGCATGTGTGTGTGTATCAGTATATCTCCTTATAGTTGTTATCTATAGTCATTAAGCCCTGTCTCACACACGTTTTTTATCAGAATTTAATATTCTGATATTCTTTCCATGGTGAATAATCTGTAAGTACTTTATTTATTATGGATTTATAGAAAGACTTCGATATCAAATATGCATATTATTACTCCTATGCATATCCTATGTTAGAACTAAGAGAAAGATACCCTGATACTTGTAAAATTACTATGAGTGAAAAGGTTTTGCATCTTGACGAAAGGTGCTTTGTCTACACACGTGAGAAAATTGTTTTTTCACAATAGCATAATGTAATGGAACCATAGAATCTTTGAAAGTTGGAGGGACCTTTGGGTTGGAAAGGACTTGTAGAAGCCTAGATGAGAGGCTTTTCCAAAAAGGTCTAGAAGTACAGGATGTGCATGAAAACTAATTTGCATAGAAAGCAAGATTCTTATCTTCAGGGTGAAGAAAACTTGTCTATAAAGAGATACCTCCACAAAATCCAGCTGCGTGCCCCCAAGACCCTGGAGACCACATCAGGTGGATGGATGCTGAAGTCAGGACTGATTAAATTCCTTCTTTTTCTACTCTTTATTCTCTTCCTCTTTCTAATCTGTCTCTTCTCTTTTCCCCTTATCTCTTTCTCAAAATTCACTTCTGTGTGTTTATACCAGAAGATAGGGGACTAATTAATACCAATTTCCATGCCAAGCACATAATTTCCTAATAAAACTTTAAGTTTGTGTGGATTCTGACTTCTATTGCTCCTTTGGCTTGTGTGGTCAGTCTTGGGTGGTCTCTTCTTCCTAAGGGTTGAACACCACAGGAACTTAAAAGATCATCTAGTTGAGCACACACGAACACACAACCAGGGCAGGGGTGCCACCCAATAGGTCAGGTTGCTCAGGGCCCCTTCCAACCCCATCTTGAGCAATAAGTCATGAGTTAGTCCTTGGTATCAGAGCATTCTCATATTATATGTGGATAAAAAGTAGATCAAATTGGACGTAAGAATAAAGCAGACAACAGCAAGTATACATCTAAATACCAAGTAAGGAGCAAATGAAAAATGTTCCGAAAATAGAAGCAAATCCCAAAGATAATGGAGGAAGTTTAAACACAAACGATGGAAAATAATAAACATATTGCATAGAATCTAAAATGCAAAGTGACAAGAGTTGCTAATGGGGAAATATTGTCTGAGTTTTGAATCCTTGCCTATTTTATCTTTTTTTTTTAATTATTTATGTCTATGTTTAAAATAAAATGGGGCAATTCAATTTTCATATGTGTTTTGAAACAGCCTATTTGAAATGAGAATAACAGGAGCACATCCAGTTCCATTCATATAGTCCTTTTGTGATGCAATTATATAGCAGGTGTGTAATGTAATGATTTAGGAGAATGTTTATACACTGAAACCTTTAAAAATTTAACAGGAGAAACCTCGCAACAAACCACTCAGAATTTGATAAAGACAAAAAGGTTTATAATCCATCAAAACCCAGGTCCGGAATTAACTGTATTATTTGAAAGAGAAACCTCTTCATATCTCCATAGAATAATTAGCAGTTTGTCCAGCATTTTTCTTAGTGGGAAGATCACAGCTCACAAAGCCATTAATAGCATCCTCTGCAGCTCAAGAGTTTTCCCTAGAGGACTTGCATCAAAGTGCTGAGCAAGCTTAATGATACAAAGTTTGAGATTTGAAGCAACCATAGCTTCATCTATTCTGGATTCAGGTTGCATCAGCAAAAATACAATAGATACACAATACAGAAAAAAAAAAATAATTTCACATTTATTCATGTAACTTTGCTAATGTAATAAAAGAAGAACAACATTTATATTTGTAACACTTGCTTATCAAATCTTTGTTATGTTTGCTTTAGCTTTGTAAAACTTTCTAGACTATGTAGAATTTTCCAGGATTTAGATGAGAACCTTAACCCAGTAAATATTATATTAGTGTAACTGTTACCACTAATGTCAGGTCAATATCTGTTCTCTAATCGCTCGGATGCATTATTTTAAAGTGTTAAAAAACCAAAAATCTTAGCTACAACGTTTAATAGACATCACTACATTTTTCAATTTTAATGAGAAAATATTGACTATGAAACTTGGCAAGGAAATTAAAACCTAACAAGTAGACTTGATTTTTTTTTATTTGGGAGAGGTTTGAGGTTGTTCTTTGTTGATTTGTTTTTCTTTTTTTTTTTTGTAGGAGGAGATTTTACAGAATGACAGATTCTGCCATAATAGGATTACTTTTTCAATGAATTTATGCTTGTTTCCAAAGATTTTGTTTGTTTCATGCACAATCTGTTGCACCATTTTGGTTAAATTGAAAAACACAAAAATAATGATTTTAAGGAGACTGTGTTGTATATGTAAGTGTCTAATTACATATATTTAGAAGATCTCCAAGCCACTTTTCTGAGCCAGTGAAAATTTACTGTCAGTCTATCCCAAACTTAGATGTACTGGTACCACAAGGCTTCAGGGTGTCACAGAGCAAGCACAGAATAAGGATATACCCAGACCTTGTACATATAATTTCATTTATATATATGATGAATGAGGCAGAATTCCAATTTTGAGAACAGCTAGCTTGGAGTACAGCAGTCCATCACTTTGGGTAGGATTCATGTTGCCCAACTTTTGTAGTCTAAAATAACAGCAGTTGTGTCAAATTTTTATGTTTATTTAAACTTTTTGTATAATCTATGTGACAGCCAAAAGTAAAAATAGAATCCAAATTTTGAGACTATGTTAATTCTGCAGATGACTCCTTGTCATAGAGGTGAAGAAAATTAGCTGAACTAGATAATGCACTTCATAAAACTCCCAGGAGGATAAAAGGATCCTCTGATTGCATGTTCTGGAATCTGCTCCCTTTGAGAAGGGGTTCCTGATCAGTCTGGCACCTCATTTGGATCAATGTTAGGTCTCATGTGCATCATCTCTCTAGCAGCAAATTTGTTTATGAGATATTCTGTTAATGAAAATTGTAAAGAATTATGTATTATTTTATAGAGCTGGCATGAAATTTAATTGCCTTTTAAATACAGATCAGAGGAGAGATTTAAAAATTCTACAACTTGAAGTACTTTCTATTTATACCTTGAAGTAGGAAATTGACAGTCAGAATTTTGAGAAAGGTCAACAATGCACATACCTAAAACAATGCTTGAATTTTATTTCCAAAACAGAGAGCAATGTGGTCACATGAGACTTTTATTCTCTTCAAGCCCTGGGCTAAACATTCAAGTTGAGAAACTTGAATTGTGTTGATATAAAGTTACATTTATTTTTAAGAACAACTCTCTCTTCGGGGCATTAAAATCTTGGCTGTGATGGCAAATGCACCCTTATTTGATGTTGATAAAGACATACAAGTACTTTCATTTTCCTAATGCATGGTGAAGGTTTTCTGGTTCATCCACAGTTCTGCTATCCTAGGGGACACAGCCAGAAGCGCGCTGAACTACTGGAGCAGCACTGGGCTAAGAGTCTTGCTGCCTGAAATACATGGTGAAGGCTAGTCCTTGTTCTCTCTTTCAAGAGTATTAGGAAAGCAAACAGCTTATTCCTTTTGGATTTGAATGGGAAAAGAAAGACAAAACTCACGGTATTGAGCCTTTCAACATAGAAAATAACAAAAAATTTTCAAATGAGAATTTTTTTTAATTGCTTAAATTTCGAAGACAGTAAATTTCAGGGTAGTTGAAAGATATTATGAAAGTAATTTCTAATAAAATGTCTAACTGAGATTTTTGAGTCAAATCACAAACACACTTAGTTTACATCTAAAATAACAACAGAAAATCATAATGAAATCGTAATGAAATTATAATTATATAATTGGAAGATACTGCACTTGCTACTCAATTAATTTCAGGCTATCTTTATAATTAAAAGCTTCCTTTCATAAAATTTAAAGATGTGTTAGGACGTAACAATAATTTTAATTGTACTTTATAATCACCCAAGGATAATTTTGTTCTTGACTGTATTTTTCAGGCAAAGATAATAACAAAATCTACAGCAGTTTCCCAACCCCATAGAATCAGAGCAGACAGCTGGCCTTGGTGATAGATGGGCAACACTTGCTGAATAATAGGTAGATGCAGTGTGGTTTATGGGAGCTGCTTGAGAGGCAAGAAAGGCCTGTGTTTCCCTTCTGCTCTGGAACATTCAGATGACAAACACATGAATTCTGATGCCACAAGATAGACAGAAGTTGAGGAAATTCTCTATTGAGCATCTGCAACTGCAAACCCACAGTTCAGTGTATTTGCAGAAGAACATGAAGTTGAAAAAAATAATCCATCTATTGAAACACAGTGGCAGAATGATGACTTTTTTTGATTGATATCAATATACAGTTCTGATCTTTTTCCTAAAACTTTCTTTAAGTAATTTCCTAATCTGATCCAAGGGATATTCATGCTCTGTGCATATAAACCAGGTTCACCTGATTTAAAATTAGGTTTTCAGAAACCTGTAGATTTACATAGACAGCTATGTCAGGATTGATTTGTTGGTGAAAAAAAATGAAAGTCTCCTTGAGCCATTTGAAAAAGCTTAGGGTATCCTAGCCATCTCCACAGTTCTGGCAGATCCAAGACACAATAAAACTAGGGAACCTAGAGCCCTGCCTCGGTATCAGCTAAAGGCCCCACAGGGCCTAAAATGACACTGAAAATACGTGTTTAGGCAGCTAAATCTAGATCCAGATTTCTCAGCTGGTGAATAGGGTGATATTGTCATTTATAGAAATTTATTTATTCCATATAGTTTGGGTACCTGTTTTAGGATGACTTATATTTCTGGAGATGTTTATGTCTTTTTTAATGAAACTGGTCCACAATTTAAGACTAAGGTTTTTATTCAACCCAGGACTAGACACCTCAGCATAGCCTTCTACCTCCTTGCTGAAGCATATGGTATTATTCTACCCAATCTTGACAAGATAGTGCCTCGCCTTGAGGCTGAGGCCACTGAGACCTATTAATGCAGTCAGAGCTGTGAGTTTTGACAACATAAAGGAGTTTTTCTGCTTTGTTTATAGGTTCCAAGAAAAAGGAATTTTTTAGTTCACAATGAAATATAGAGGATGATTAGCTGAATGAACAGGAGTCTCTTTAGGAAAAGTATGCCAAACTTTACTAATGATATTGATTGATTTGCATTCATTACAATGGGTGTTTAGATTGATTTGCATTCATTACAATGGGTGTTTAGATATGTACATAGGTTCTACTGCTTACACTGAAATACAGATATATAAAAATAGATCTCAACTTTGCTTCAAATGTTGAGCATATTATAGGTTTGTTATTCTGCCACTCTGAAGTGGATTAGGAAGCTGTCTAGTACTGGGTTGAATCAAAAACTTAGTCTTAAATTGTGGACCAGTTTCATTAACAAATCTAAATTATGTTTTTTGTAACTCTTAGGTCTTAGCTGAGGTCTACATCAGCTTTACGTTTTTGACAGATGGTTCTGCAAGACTTCAAGTTTTTATTCAGACAAGTGAAAGGAAAAGTAAAGCATTATTGTTTCTAATACACTATTTCACTAGTTGTAGATGCTGAGTGAAACAATTTTCTATTCAACAGATTCTAGAATTCCTCTGCAGATTACAAAAGCAAGGCCAGGCTTTGTCAGTGCATTTCCAGTAAAATGAATCAACAGCTGCTCCAGAAGTACTCACTGCTAGTGGCTTTTCCCAATTTGACAAGACAAATTCAAGTTGATATAATATATTTAAAGTAAAAGGTCCCAACTAAAACCCAAATAAAATCATATTATTTGTCATAAATTTACCAGCATTACAATGATTGATGGAAGAAGCCACTTCCTCCCCTAAACTTTTGATATCAACTGATTTTCTGTGTCCTGTTCATGAGACAGTGAGTCCCTCCAAGACTCTCAATATGGTGAAAACATGCTGGAAAATGATACATTTGCTAAGGTTTCTCAAGGTTTACCAGTTTGACAGAAAGCTAAGCAATGCTGTGGTTTTGTCTGTTCATCTTAAATCCAACTTAATTGATGCCATAATAGATTAAAATGCAGTCAAAAACATTTGGTCATAACAAGAAAAATAAACAATGCAGAGGTTTAAATATTAATACTAATACTACTAATAAAAACAAACAAAAAAAGACACAGACCAAAAAACCCCAACCAAATGTGACACAATTATATGCCAAGTGGCACAATATGTATGCATAGCTGTCTTAATATTATATTAGGAAGATTTAATTTACCATTGTTCTCCTGCTAGAGATAATACTAAAGGTTTCATAATTTTCTTTATACCTTATGAAAAGGTGATATCTGGTCACAAGATTACACACTTGGTCTTGCCTGTGAGGCAGATTCCAACAGGAAACACTTTGTGTAATGCTTTATAAAAGTTATGTACGAAATACACCTTATAAAAGATAACTTTACCAAATTTCTAGATTCCAAATATTTAACGTGTTCAGAAAGCTTTAATATGTCTTTTAAAACTCATCTATTTCTTCCTTTTACAGGTGATAATTGATCTTGAGAGGCTTGAGAGGTGAGTCCTTGTG
The DNA here is from genome assembly GCA_013397075.1 of Rhabdornis inornatus. Lineage (NCBI taxonomy): Eukaryota > Metazoa > Chordata > Aves > Passeriformes > Rhabdornithidae > Rhabdornis > Rhabdornis inornatus. Next base: position 920,409 of record VWZS01001374.1, read on the forward strand.
AACCTCATGAAGTTCAACAAGGCCAAGTACAAGGTCCTGTGCCTAGTTCAGGGCAATCAATATAGACTGGAACTGAATGAATAAAGAGCAGCCTTCAGGAGGGGGACTTGGGGATAATTGTGGTTGAAAAATTGACATGAGAGTGTATATTTGCATCCAAGGCCAAACAAATCATCTGTTGCATCAAAAGCAGCTTGGCTAGCAGGTTAAGACAGGTGAGTCTCTCTGCTGTGCTCCAAAGAGACCCTGTCTGGGGTGCTGTGCCCAGGTCTGGCATTCACAGCTCAAGAAAGGCGTGGCCCCTCTCCAGTGAAGACAGGCTGAGAGAGTTTGGGCTGTTTAGCCAGGAGAAGAGAAGGCTTCAGGGAAGATTTACTGCAGCCTCTCAGTATATAAAGGGGGCTTATAAGACAAAGAGGGACCCTTTGGAAAGGACTGTCGTGACAGGACAATTGTCAACAGTTTTAAACTGAAAGAGAGAAGGGTTAGATTGGAAAATCCAAGCCATTCTATAATTCTTTGAGTTCATTACAATCTTGTAACTTGATTGAAATGAAAGGCTTTTCCTCTTTCTTGGATATGAAAAAATATTTTTGGTTTAGATTTCGGAAATAATTTAAACATTGCCAAAGTATGCAATGCAATTTTAGATGTACTCATGATGTTCACAAATATTTAACAGATGAGTAGCCTCAAGAAGACAAGTTAGATGCAGGAAAGGATGGGTACTAGGTCAGTTGTTACTCAGGGGGTTTTACGGTTGCTTTTAAAGGAAAGAGTAATGTTTAAGCACTAAAGGTAGTCTCCTGCACTTAACATTACAACCATTTTCCTCAAGGAGAGATTAAAACTCCTCTACTCTTGCTGTTGCTTTATATATTCAATTTTAGAAGAGTTTTGTGGATTATTTTCCTTTTTTTTTTAATGGTTTTTAAAATAAATTTAAAACACTGAAACAAGAAAACTGTGTATTGTTAATTCCTCACGTGCATGCCCAGTATTACAGTCATTTGTCATATTAAAGTGTACATTGATTTAGGCACATAGTCAAATCACTTTCGGTGAGGGAACCTTGGAATGATTTTTAATGCCATTGCAAGGACGCTACACATGAATTTTGCAAACTATCTTTCTATTTTAAAAGTAGCCCCCAGATCTCTTACTGATATAAGGAAAACAAGTGGAAAATCATAATTACGTAAGAAGATAATTTTAATTTAGAAAATTTCAGGATATTTTAGAATACTGCTCAGTAGATGTCAAAAATGTACATACAAACCTAGTTTACACAGAATAAAGCACATTCTGAGTTGGCATTATGTACTGGCACATATGTACGTATATTTAGAAACACATGATGATATTACCACGGCTTATTAGTGTCACTTTGGACAATAATATCTGTCATGCCAAGAGACAATTTGGATTTCAGTGTTTGCAGAGGAGGAAAATGATACTTGTATTCCATCTGGGAATGGAAGTTATGTTGATTTTGAGGCCTTTCTCATGGAACTACATGTGAAAACACTGGGATGCATCTGGTAAATATTCAGCCAAAACATCAGACAGAATGTCTAATGCCTTCTCTGTTGCCTGGAAAAAAGGCCACTTTATGGCAAAGGCCATTCCTCGTGTTGTCATTGACAGTCCTGTCTTTGTCACCTCATTCCAAAACCCACAGTGAAACTTTAAGGGATGTTAGTAAAAATGCATCTTTACATCCAGTGAGCAGCTGGGTTTGTATTTCTACAGGATGGACAATGAGGCAGAGCAATGTTGTGAGTAAACCTTGCCTCCTTTCTGACCATCTTGGCTTGTCTGCTGTATTCTCCTGTATCATACTAAAGACATATGTGTCCACATGAGATAATGCCTCATTCATAACATTTTCTAAAGTCTGCTCAATCTCATGGGTTTGTTTGTATTGATTTATTGGACTCTGGATAACAACATAGCCCTTCTGACATGTGGTGAAGAAGTAATTAAGAGTTACTCTTTTGTGCTTAGGACTAAGTTTCTCAGAAACAGTAATGGGGGCTGGAAAAGTTACTTAGTTTATTACTCGAATCCCATTAAAAAACACTGGGTGACATATTTAGTTGTCAGAATTAGTAGATGACTGATTCGTAGGTTCCAAATAATTTATCTAAAGTGCAATTGATCCTGATTGCTACTGATTCTGATGTGTTTATGAGATTACTTAGTTATTCACTAGTACCCCCATGTGATCATATAAAGTGTATGGCCACCTTTATCAATTTTACTGTGTTAAATTATAGAAATGACCCCAAATAAATCTGAAATAGCAAATATAAACCAACTTTTCATGTGTGTATGTTGTCACATATTTCCAGAATTTCCCTTGCAGTCAAAATCAGTAACAGTGTATGTGCTACACATACACTTTTTAACTTCCTCTAAGGATAGAGTCTGCTGTTCCAAAGTGACAATTTCTATTGTAAAGATTTTGAGCTATGCATGTGGAGTATTTTCAAATTGTGAAGAAACATTAGCAACCAGCCAAAGATAGGTAAATGAAGTAACATGATGAAATAATATGATAATCAAACATATATAGAACTGTGTCTACATACAAAAAATAGGAATTTTGCAAGAAATAAAACAAGAGTTCCATCACAATACTTTCTTTATTCTCTTAGAGTTCTGTTTGACAGCTTTGTTCCTAAAGGGTCACAGCTGAAAACACTGAATTTTGATTACAACAGTTTTATTCAGACCTATATTTTTACTTAGGAAAGATAAAAAGAGGCGTGATTATACACTACCTTTATACAATACAATACTATGCACTATTACATCTACCTTTGTGGAATTAGAGTTAGCTCAATCCACTCCTATGTAAAAAGAGCATTGAATGTGAGTGTGGGTTGACTATTTTGGCCTAGGAGTAAAAAAATGATTGTTATGAAAATCCAGTTCAGTTTTTGAGGAAGACACACATGAATCACAAGTAGACAACAAAAAAATAAAAATAGTTTACTTATGCACATGTTATAAATGTATATAAAAGAGGAAATTATATGAGGTTTAAGAAGAGATGCTATAAGTACAGATATGGATATGGATATAGACATAGGCATCTTTTTTTATTCAGATATAGGGAAGGAAGTAAAAAAGGATCTGTTTATATACTAACCAGCAAACAAGATAAATATTGTGGCCTTTTTTTGTTGGATTTTTTTATTATTTCAAACCCTGTTTTACATGTAATCTATAGCTAGCATGTTGTCTCTGCACATATTATTTCACAAGAACTACAGTACTGAAGCAGCAAAACTGACACCTAGACAGCATAGCATTAAAATGTGTAACCATTTCTAGAAAGCTGTGTGTGGCATGTCACAGCACAGTCAACTTGCATTAGCTTAGTAAATCTGTACTGCATCACTGAACATTAGCTCCAGTTCATCCATTATGGTACAGAGACTGCTTATTGTGTTCCCAGGGCTCTTTTATATGAAAGAGCAATAGTGCTGTCTGCCAAAATGGTCTTGCCCTGTCAGAGTAGTTTTAATTGAGCTGAGCCGTAGGACCCTGCCCTTTAAATAGCTCGTGCTATTACAGGAGCTGAGATCCATTTGGTGAATAACACTCTATGAGATTATGGCTGTTGAGAGTGTAATGGACAGTTACTGTAATATCCTACCCAACTAGAACACTATAAACATGTCCATAGGTAGTCATTTTACCTAGTTATCCTGTTTCCTAAAACAGTGTGTGTCTCATGCTTTGTGTCTATCTTTAGAAAATTATTTGTGAAAATTATGGATTATGTTGGCAACAAGTGTTATCCATTCTGTGGTCATGGGAGGGAGACAGAAGAGGCTGTCTTTAGAAAGCAAACTTTTACTATTTAAATTTATTCTGCATCTTTAGAGCAACCATTTTACCCATGCAGAATGAAAAGTAATTATATTTATGTATTTTATGCATTTTTCCAATGAAAATATGTTAATGATTCCATGAAAAAACTAGTTGACAATGAAAATATTTTATTTTCAAGCTTATGAGAGATGGTTGTAAATAATGACAAATATAGTAACAGGTATAAACAGCTGCATATATATACAAGTGTAAATAGGCACCTGATCTTTTACATTTTCAATTCCTTTATTAAAGTAGTTCTGATACTTAAACATATATTCCTTAATTTAAATAATTACTTTTTTGGTTTCCAAGTGATTTGCAAGGCAGCATATCAGATGAACAGCATGTCTGGAAAGAAACCAAATAATAAATATTTCCCATCAAGCTTATTCATATTTGTGTATGGAGAAAAAACCCATGAGTCATCAAAATGATATTAGAAATGAAAGTTCTTTCTGGAAATGTTGGACAGAGGACATAAATAGAAGTGACCTTCATTTTATGTCTCTATCGAACAGATAGAAATGGTGATGTCTTATGATGATGATGGTGGTGACTTGCTCAATCCCTTTATTTCCATCTAATAGGCTTTTCTTTGCCAGGCAGAAATCTGTGAATATGAGACTCATTGTGCTTCCATCCTGTATAAATGACTGAATGTATTTGCCTAGCACTGAAGACATGCTGGAGAATCACCAGTTTGCAGTACAATGGCATTGTGAAGACCAGAACCCGGAGCTATTTTTTCAAATGCCAATAAAAACCCAATCAAAACAAAAGAAAAACAACAACAACAACAACACCACAACAACAAAAAAAAACCCCCACACCCAAAACCAAGTCCAGGCTTAGACAGTTGGGGATAATCTTTAGAGAACACACCTTTTATAGTGAGTGGAGAGGAAAATAGGTCTAAAAGGAAAAATTTTTCTAATGTCATTTTTAACTTCCTCTAAGGATAGAGTCTGCTGTTCCAAAGTGACAGTTTCTTTTGAAAAAATTTTGAACTATTTGAGTATTTTCAAATTGTGAAGAAACATTAGCAACCAGCCAAAGATAGGTACACTTTTAATCTTCTTTAGGTATTTTTATAAAATCTAAAACAAAGCATGTTTGTTCTTTCATGAGATGTAGATTGTTCCACATATCTGAACTGGAAATCCGAGTCTCTGCAATGTATAAGCATGGTGAGAAAAGCATTTATGCTGCAAATATACTTTTGTTAAGTCACAAAATAAAAATAATTTCAGAATTGGGGATTTCTAATTCTCTATGCATTTATGAGAATCTCTAGAAAACTATGTCTCTAGTAGTCTACCTCTTCATGTATTCTACCTCGTCATCTGTTGAAATGAAGAGAAGCAATAAAGAAAACAGTTTGTTCCAATGCTTCCTTGCCAATGGAGAGAACAGTCCTATGCTACTGTCCTGCCACACTCCCATTCTTGCTACCTCATTTTGTCTGTGTATTGCATCATGTTATAATCCTCAGTGGATTAATAGAGCTAACCGCACTGTTAAAAAAGTAACAGTGTCTTCCTGTTTATATTTTCCTTTCCACTCTCTGCCTCTTCTTCCTTCCTTCCCTCCCTTCCTTCTTTCTTCCCTTTCTCTCATAGTTATTTTTCTTAGGGCTAACAAGGGGTTAGCTGCCACAGCTAATGCTGAGGATTATGTAGGAATCTCTCTGATCAAGATTACCACTGCATCAAAAGACCAAAAAGCAGGATATTTGACTGACTGCTCAGTCTCAACAGCCCTGACCAATCTAGACCTGACTCTTGCAGCTGTAGGGGCCACACCTGTAGCCTTGCACATCTAGAACATGTTGGTCTTGAAATGACCTACAGGATCACTTGCCATCCCTGTAGAAAACTTTTAAAATGAAAGCAAGCAGTGTGAAGTCACTGTTGGAAAGGGGATGTGAAACCTACTCTTAATCACTTTTTCCTTACTAGGGAATCTATAGATTGTAGCTGAGCAACTCTGTAGGGAGAAAAGGCGTATCACCCTAGGTCAAAAGTGAAATGCCAGCTGGATGGAGGAAATTAAGACATTGTGTACCAGCTATGTGGTCTGCCTCTTTTTATCCAAGCTCCATCAATCTCTTCCAACTGCCTCTAAAAATGGATAGCTAGAAAATTCCATGCTTCAGGACTCTACTATTAATTATAAGTAAATTTGTCTCATGAAGGAAGGTGGTGTTAAAGGGTGTTCTGTGAGTAATTTCATCATCAACAGAGAATTAGAAAACTGTTCCAAATAACATTACAAACAGCCAAGATATGAAAATTCCAATATTTTTTCAGCCGTCTTAGGTAAATTACCATGCATTTTACAAGCCAACATTTTTTGGGAGAAAGGACTGTGCTTTCCTCACAAACTAATTAGGCAAAGGGGCTTAGACAGAAACACTTGAATTGTACTGACAGAATATTTTGCTTTGTATTCTCTAAGTATGAGCAATAAAAATACATGGTACATTCTATAATAACAATTCGTAACATTGTTTTCCATGTCTTTGACACTAAAAAATTTAAATAATTTTCTCATTTCCATTGTTTTAATGACTTCTGCTTTAGTTTTGAAACCAAAATGGAAAATAAAGGAAATTAAAGGAAATATCATGGCAAAAGCTGATTACATATTGTATAAGGGACTTCGCCAAAATAAAATTAATATGAAAGAAGCTGTTAGGTTGTCAGACCTGACACAGACAAATAGCAGGGAGATATTTTACACCTATATAAATCCTTTCCTACTCAAAAGAAGCAATTGCTGCAGTCTTGAATATCACTGAATGACATCTGTTGAAACATATAAGGTCTTTTCTTTGCAACAACAACAACAACAACAAAAGACTGCCGTTTAAAAAGAATCCTGGTAATATTTACCACCAGCTATTTTCATACAGCATAATAATAATAAGTAGGACTATATAATACAAGAATACTAGTATATTCAATTTCAGGAAATTAACTTTGAGCAAATAATGATGCACTAAAACAAATTTGAAGAACTTTAGAAAATATTCAAAACTGCACCCTGATGTCTGAAGGAAACACATAAGAGTCAATACGAAACTATGAGAGATTCCATGAATTATTAAGGATAAAAAAGAAAGTGAAGCTGGAGAAGAATAAGTAAAAAAAGCAAAGAGGCATATTCAGGATTAATGAACATACCTTGATAAGAACTATGTTGAAAAGGGCTTACAAATTTAAAAGGCAGTCAAAATTATTCTTACTTAAAATCTGTTAAATTCCTGTAACTATGGTTTGATCTGAAACTCAATATGGCTAGCTTTATTTTTCTAATACTTTGAGTAGGTTGATGACAGAGAAACAGAATTTTTTTTCTTATTTATTGTCAAGAGTATTTAACACTTTCACAGCCCTTGTTAAACAGAGGTTAGAACAAAATATTCTTCTGGCTGGTTTCAAGCCTATTCCTTCTCAAAAGTGACGAGATTCAAGTCTTCTCAAAATAAGTGAACAATGTCTGTGCTTTTTTTAGATGATTCAATCATTAAAGCTATGTGAAATGATTTTAAAAGATTTCCACAAAAAAAATCCAAACATGGACACAAGGCTTTAAAATTATTCTTGTAACACTGTGCTGATCAAGTGTGAGCTGTAGAAACAGGATACAGATGGGGGAATTGTGGCTCTAGTAAGGCCCCTTAATCCCTAGTTAAGGATTAAGTGATAGGTTTGAGTCTTTCAGTGGTACAAATGTTTTCGATTGGTAACAGTAAGTGGTATACTATTTGGGATTTTTTTTTTTTTTTAATAAAATCAGAGTTATTTTAAATAAGACAACCTTGCGTAAGAGCTTTCCCCAGGGGAAGCTGACCATGACAAAGAATTGTCCCACAGGGAAGGCAAGACACACCAAGAGCTCTCCCAAGCAGATAATGGCAATGACAATAAGCCTTTCAAAGGGGAAGATGAATGTGACAAAGAGCTGTCCCAATGGTGAGACTACAACATCCAAGAGTAAGCCCAGGGGAAAGATGATCTGGGACATCTGGGACACTCCCTTGGGTATGGTGAATGATGAGGACACCCATGTTGGTCCCAAGGAGGTGCCCAGATGTCCCAGCAGTGTGGCTACAGAGGCAGCAGAAGAGGCAGACCTGCACAGCACATCTCCTGCCCCAGCAGGTCCCACAGACACCAAGCTGGCAGCTGCTACCCTGGCTGGAGGTCCTGGGGAAGAGGAGCTCCCAAGGGGGCAAAGGCAGCAGCTTCTTCTGCCTTCAGCATGTGACAGCAGCAGGGCAGAGAGCCACCTTGCTGCCCTGCACAGCCCCTGTTGCCTACACAGCCCCTCATCTCCCCAGCTGGAAACACAAGCCCTTCGCCTTGCTGAGTGCAGTGGGCTTTCTGCAAGAAATGGCGCTCCCACTTCAGGAGGAAGCTCTGGGCTCTGCACAGGCTCTTTCAGTGGCTCTGCCTGGTGGGATAGCTGGAGGATTAGTGCCCCCGCCCCAGTTCTCTTCCATGCCCACATAGTTACATATCTGTTAACTGCCTCTATTTGTTTTGTTTTTATCACCTTTTTATATCTTAAATCAAAGGACTCTCTAACTCAGACCTGTAAATCTCAAATCTTTGCTACAGTCTGTGAAATAGACTAATTTTTTACTTTATTACTGAATCCAACATTCTTTCTCCTACCTCTGTTTGCATATGTAAGGATGTAAAATGTTCTACTTTGAATGACTGCACTGTACTGAATTTGGGTTCCGGGTTCCGGCTTTCCTGGAATTATACATCCCCATTTATTAAAATCCATGTGATCCAGTTAATTCTGTATATAATGCCAGTTCCTGTCTTCAAATATAGTCCCCTATGTTTGTAGAAATCACTGTTTCAGGCCATTATAATTTACATGTGCTTTTAGGATATATAGTTTGTCCCTGGTCTGTACAAATTCTGAAATAAATCAGGTGATATACAGCCAATATAAAATAATTTACTATTTTGAAAATAAACTAAAATTATTCTTGTAACACCATGAATACTATAACTAGCTTTATATTGTTTGTATTATCATTGCTTCGTCATTATTTCTATTATTATTTCTTCTGGTTACACAATGAATGAGGGGAAAATGAAACAGAATGTCTTATAACCTTATGGCATAATAGTGATTCTCATACACAACTAATAAACGTGTCTCTTAGCTCTGGAAATCTCAGAGATTTATAGCTATTAAATATGCTTTGTGACATTATTACACATATATTTCATGATTTTTTCTACATATATTTAGTAATTTTTTCTTAGCAGGTGAGTTAAGCTGAATGAAATATTTTCAGATCTTCTATAGAAATATACTAATTCCACGTTTTAAAAAATATTGCATGGGAATGTAGTCAAGATTTACTAAGACAACAATTCCAAATAGTCCGTTCCAATAAAATTTAAACAAATATAATGTAAAGGTAAATAGGCAATTTTGAACTATTTTGTTGGGCACTAACACTTTTCTCCTTGGTACATTATAAACCTTTAATCTTGAATTTTATCCAACCAATATTTAAAATGGTGATTCTCAGATTCCCAGCAGTTTTATCATTTTGAAAAATATGTAGCACATTTTAAAAAACAGAGAGAACGCCCAAAACTTGGGTATTAGTCTTCCTAATTTTACATAAATTATAAGATAAATTTAGGAATAAGAAGCCTGTTTTCACACAATGAAGCACATAAAAGCAGTGCAATCTAAATGGAAGAAATTGATTTTTAATATTGAAAGAGCACATTGGTTTTCATCCTGACAAAAGAAAATAGTCTCATTGAATATAGTCAACAGGAAATGAGGTGTCTTCTTTGAAGTATATAATACAATGATCTGATAAACACATAATCTCCTCAACAAGCAGATGCCAACACCTACACTACAGAAAGAAACCAGTGTCCAAATACAACAGATACACTGTGCTTCATTATTCACTGCCACCATCATCACTGCACCTTTTTACTGAGAAGAGAGATAAAGATGATTGAAATGAGGAACACATAATGGTGAGGAAATAGTATGTTTTTTGTATACAATATAGTCCATGATTTATTGGTTGAAGGTTTTGGCGGTTCTTTTGGTTATTAATTTTAATTTTTTAGTTCTGCCAAGTGAGGAGACTTTCCAGAAGAATATAACATAGGTTTTGAAGCAGCAAACATATTTGATGAATTTAGGAGCAGTGTAAGGTAGCTAACACCTACAAAGACTAATCCTGTCACAAAACAGAGCCATCAACTTTTAGAAGACCTATGAAATGCAGCCAAATGTTATGCTATGTTATTGTTATGTTAGTGTTTGTGTTTGTTTACCAATATGTAGATGCCAATTCTGTCCTTTGAAGGAATTTGAGGTGATGGTCCTTCTTTTATCCTTTTGCTATATAGACCCCTTGTTGCACCACTCATGTGGTAAATGTTTACTCATGGCAAACAGGTAAACCAGCAAACATCTTTGAGTCTCATTTAAGGAAGCAGCCTTGCTTTGTCTAAATATTCTGTTATTCTTTTAATGAAAAGCTCAAGGTGGCAGTCATATTCTGAAACAGTCCTTATGAACCCACTTCATTTCCATGGTAAAAAACTTGTCTTTTAGCATTTCTTTCTTCTGAAATATATAAATAAAGATCTAATGTCCCTGTTAGATTGCTAATTCTGACCTTGTTAACAGCACTCTTCATGAGTAAAAAGAAAAGAAACACTTCATGAGTGAAAAAAGAAGCAGTCCTTGGAGATGCCCTAGCTATCATTATTAGGCTTAATATACAACAGCAAAAAAAAAAAAAAAAATCAGCTTAAAAAAACAAATGAAAAGAAACATCGCTCCCTAAAAAGAAAACACAGCACCAGAACACAGTGTGATCCATCTATCAAAATGCATATAATTTCCATGGCTACCAAATGAGACGGAAGCCTTGGGAGTTTTATCACGACTTGAGGAATTTTAAGTGTGCACATGGTAGATTTTTAGTTGTTTTTATTTATTTCAGGATAGTCAGCAATATGCATGTTGTTAAATTTAAATACAGGTTAGAATGTAATTAGCCACAATTAGTCACAAGGGGGTTTTTTTCACATTGGATTTTTTGGGAAGATTTGTTATCTCTTTTTTATGTGGACATATGATCTTTCACAAGCACGAAATTACACCTAATAATATGTTTACATATCAAAATCTCCTTTTTTTTCCGTCTGTTGAGCAGAACACAGAAGAAATGTCAAACAAGTTTCCAGTTGTCTATTTAAAAAAATAAACTGAAGTCCAGTTCCTTAATAACTGAGTAAGTAGGGATGCCCCAGTCCCAAAAAGGATATGTTGTTTTTTAATGCATATATTAAAACCGTAGATGAAATAGCTGTAAAATTGTTATAGCTAGGGATGCAGAAAATGAGCACTGATCGAACAAGATTAACACAGGTCGTTTAAAGAGATCAGGATGATTTTGTCAGTGTTTTGTTATCTGACCAGGAATCAGTGTAAAGGTCTTAGACTGTGACCTGGACATTTTATGAAATAAATTTAGTGAAATAACTGTATTTTAAAGTTAAACAAGCAAACACATCATGCCACTGTTCTCTCCCTTGCTCCCAACCCTGAATGGAGTGGATTTATTTTCAAGTAGGAGTCATTCTCTTCAGAGCATTGAATGTCAGAGGTTTCATCTAGAACTGACCTAAAGAGATGGCAAGGTTTCTAGTGTCTATTCCACTACTTTTAGTCCCTTCCACAAATAACACTGGGTCCAATTTCACTTACATTAGTTCACAGTTTCTCTAATAGTCTTGTCTTGTATTTTAATTTCTTATAATTTGAATTTTAAGCTCATAATATCCTCAAATAGATAATGAGATACCATTAGAGAAATGGGCAAGGCCCAATGCATATTTTATGAATGAAGGATTGCTTATGCTAGCCTGTGATCATTAAAGGAATATGCATACAATTTTAGTTGTGAACCTTCAATACCCATATAAAAAGTAACGGAACTGTTACAGTAACAATTTGAAACCAATTTCATTATAACTTTTATATTACTATCAGATGACTATCACCACTAATGAATTTAGATTATCTATCACCAAGTTTGAGCCCAAATATGAAGTGCTGCACAAAACATCTTGTGCTTTAAACACAAAAATAAACACATAAAATTAGAAATTTAATCAATTGAAATAGACAGATACTTCGTAGACATTTGAAGGGAAATTTTGTTGGTTCCTAGGGACCTAAAAATTAATATCTGTACATGGTGCTGTACAGCATTACCCTAATGGAGCTACTATTTAAGGGATAGCTCAGTAATCTCCATTAAGGTATTCTCACAGCATTTGATCCAATTTATTTGTAGTCAGACAAACTACCTAACTTTCTGGCTTCTATCAAATCCTCAAAAAATAACCTAAGATCTTAGACATCACAGTGAATGACCTTTTGATGGCATGACATGCTCTATTGCACCAGGTAGGAAGGCAAGTCATTGCTGTTGCAGAATGGTCTCCACTCCAAGATCAGCTAAAACCAACAAGACTGGCAAATTTTTTTGTATTCTTTATTTTCCATGGATGTTTAGGAAAACCCTTTCCTTACTTTGGGATTTATTTTTTATCCTTATTTATAATTTTCTTGATATTATTGCCTGGGTTTGAAATTAATTATTTTCCAATGGACTATTTGGCATCAAACAGTTTAAAGGGTTCTGGATCAAAACCTTGATTCAAAATGCAGAATTGGCCTCCGTGAAAATATACTGTGTTTAGTTCTTTGGTTTCTCATAAGGATAGGGATCAGCTATTCCAGATTAGTTTCAGGTTCAGACTTTTCAGTATCAAGTAGGAAATCAGAAAATATATAGAGAAATAGATTTTAACATGCAAGATTAAATATAGAATCTGTAACAGATTTATGTTAAATAGATGTAAGTTTCATCTGAACAAAAGAACTAAAGACTAAATTGTCTTCTGTGGAGTACAAGTCCATGCCAAAGGGGGGGG
>VWZS01001374.1:934454-954822 GCA_013397075.1 Rhabdornis inornatus
AAAACCCCTGCCCTTCTTAATAAAAAAAAAAAAAAAAAAAAAAAAAAAAAGAAAAAATTTTAAGGCTATCTTGTCCACTACTGTGGGAAATAACCACAATTAAACTATAGTGAAATTGTTTTAATTATGGAACTATTAACCTGGCACGTTTGTTACTGTGATTCAGTCTGCTAGAAAGGGAGCTCTTAAATGTAAAATACTAGAATAACAAGGACAGAGGGAGAAGAGGAGAAGANGAGAAGAGAAGAGAAGAGAAGAGAAGAGAAGAGAAGAGAAGAGAAGAGAAGAGAAGAGAAGAGAAGAGAAGAGAAGAGAAGAGAAGAGAAGAGATAATTGGAAGTCTAGCCATTTTGTAGAAAGGAGACATATTTTAGATGCTCCCCACTAAGTGAAATTTCTTCATGAAAATGTATTCTGTGGGGCTTAAATATGTGAACTAAGAATACAACTGGTTTGATCTCTCCTGAAAGAATGATAATCATACATGTAGAAGTGGTCTTGGTCTCATGAGACTGTGGACTCCTTTGAAGGTTTCCATTGCTGCTAAAGATTATCTAACAGTCTGAGCCACCAGGGAAACAAAACAGGTGAGTGCACATCTGCTTACATACACATAACTTCATTTTATTTCTGGGGCTTGAACCTGTAAGCGTAAACTGCAGTGAAAAGCTTTAATGGCTCAGATGAGGCTAACCATCATTTTTCTCTGTTGAGGAACTGACAGTGCTACTTGACTTCTGTCAAACAACTTGATTGCAGAATTGTTCTCAAAGATGATTAAATGTTTTAGGGAAGGCAAGGTCCATGAGCTGAAATAAAGTCAATTCTTCTTTTCTTCTGAGACACAGTTTAGAGAGGGATTATTGTGAAAAAGATTGAGACATATGTTAAGAGAAAAAGAAAGATTAGACATCTTTTTACATGGCATATATAATATAAATCCGCAGCACTAGCACAATGCTAGCAGCTAATTTATTCCATAGCTGTGTACATTAAGATGTACCAGTTTATCTGAAAAAAAATCCCCACGATTCTTTTTGTCTTGTTCTATGTTTTTTTTGTTTTATCAAGCAAATTTAGATTTGAAATTAAAACTTACAAGATGGAGAAAATGTACTAAAGATAAAAGTTATTTTATAACATACCTAAAAAGCTATCCAGCGCATTTATATAAGTTAATATTTCAATTTATGCTCCTTATTGAAGCTAATAAGATATCATTTGTTAGCTGTGGGTAATGTAGTTTAAGTAGGAGAAGTCATAAAAGACTTCTCATTATTAACATGTGACTTACATTACTAATATAAGATTGTTAGAATTTACTTCTACTTATTCATCAAATATAGATCAAAGAAGCTCTTACTCCTTTTTACTTAAATCGTGTATAGTCCATCTGCATTAAACAGGAATGTTTACAAAAATAAAATTGTACATATGTCTGCTTACATAGAATTGAAGCAATGTTCAATCATAGATTTTAAAAAATTTTATTGCTAGGTAAAATATCTTACTTAACAGTTCTTTGCCCAAGCAGTTAATGAAAGCCATTTGATATGTTATCAAGCTACTTTTGGTCTACAAAATACCTTGATAGTGCTTTAGACAGAGGTTGCAGGGTGGGGGAGGGGGCACAGTTATTTTAGCTGGGGTTTCATTGTTTTGACTCAGTGTCTTTTCATTTGGGTTTTTTCTGTTTTCCCTGAAATAGCAGATCTTAAGTTATAACTTTTTCCTTGACAATAATAGGATGACTCATAATTCGATATTAGTATGGGTATCAATTAAGCTGCCCAATTAAGCTGACCTTTAGAGGAATTCCATTAATTGGAAAGATTGGGATACCTAAATCTCAGGATAAAAGAATCTCACAGTGCTATGTCAAATCATAACACAGAATCACAGAATCATAGAATGGTGTTGGGTTGGAGGGGACCCTAGAGATCTTCTAGTTCCAACCCCTCCTGCCATGGACAAGGACACAATCACAACCTGCATCTCAACCTAAATCACAACATTCTTCAGGGAAACCATGAAGGAATATATCTAATATAAGCCAAGCCATCACAATAATTATAAAAGATAAGCACAAATTTTGTTGTAGTATATTTTTTAAAAGCAGATTGAATTTAAAAAATACTTTCTCTCTTTTTTTCCCCCATTGTAAAGGCATATTTAAGCAGTAGAATTGCAGGTATCTATGCCAGCGATGGTTTAATGTGCTAGCTGCAAATAATTTACCTAAATATGGTTAGAGATGAAAGCAGCATACTTGCACTCTTGCATCCACATCATGTTGTATTCTGCTGGTGTCAGCCTCTAGGTTCTCACTGCCAAGAGCAATTCTTTCTTTTTCCTTTCCTTTTCCCCCCCCTTCAGTTTAAGAACATGGGAAGTACAAACTATCAATTCTTCACAGGTACTGAGCAAACTGCCTCTAAAATGTTCTTTTAATAACTTCTTCAGGGAAAATAGCCTTTCAGTCAAGGATACCTCTAATTGTGTTGGATATACTTGACATTTTCCTAGGATCTTAAGAAGTGATGAGGAAACTGAATTTGACAGTAAAGTGAAAATTTTGACATTCACTTGGTCTCTAGTGAAGTTAAAATACTGCTATAAGAACTACTACTTCTCAGGATGCTGCAATTGTTTTTCTCAACATTTTTTATTTGCTGAATAAGAGATGCAGATATGCTTCTCTTACAAAGCTTCTAGGAACAAATTGTTTCTTTTCATTATAGAGAGGAATCATAAGTAATACAGACCAGACAATGGGAAGATGAGACATTGCTGAAGCAGATGAATAGAATTAATCTTGAAATTATTCTGTGAAGAGAACAATCAGGTAACTTTTAAAAAAGCATCTGTTTCACAGTATGGAGTTTCTCGTAAAATTGTGTCATTTATACAATATTCCAAATTGCTTTTTCCAGTCTACTTTAAAGTTCAAGGTTGCAGGACTAATATACAAGGAGCAATTCCTGTCACTGCTTGGCTTGAGACTCATTCTGGCACACACAAGCCCAGATTTAAGACAGTTGAAGATAATTATCAAACCAGTTGCCATTACTATTTTAATTTTCAAAAGGCTAATGAGCAATTCCTCATATATTTTATTTCTCCAATTACTTCCATTTCTACTGTTTTTCTTCCATTTTTCCTCATTGTCTCAGGGGCATGAGAGGAACATTGTCAAAACTGTTTTTACCATGTAGCTGTGTAAGGTTTTTTGCCAAAATTAAGTTTATGCACACACCACATGTCAGAGGAGTTACATTTATGGGGCTTCTCCCCACTATTCAGATGGTCCTGTAAGGTACATTTCTGAGAGAATTTTTTCTTACAGATCTTATACTGGAATGGTTTGGTGTCTGTATGCACTTTAATGCCAAATTACACCAAGTTTTTTTGCATAAATTTCATGTGCCAGAGTAGACACATGAAATATTTTGTCTTTCAGTGATTGGCATAGTTTTCTAGATGCTCAAGTACTGTCATATACCTACATACATGTACAGATATTTACATCTAATATCACTATTTATATATATATTTATACACATTAGTAATTAATGGAGAAACCTCAGGGTATAAATCAGCATTTCTTAAAGTAAATATCTTGTGAGATCAAATGCCCAGACTCTGCTATCTTTGTGCATGGAAGGTAGTTACACAGCGAGACCTGAATACTCAGTTATCGTTCAAAATGTCTAAGGGTTTAAAGATTTACTTATATATGTATTTATTTTTTAAAAATCGCTAGATTTTTAAAAAAATTATTTTTGTAACAAAGGCTAAACAAAATGTTTACTTTGCCAACATATATTTTTTTATAAATTCTGTCTATTTTCATCAAGAAGCCACACTTTTAAAAGATTAAGAAAGGTGAAAAAGACACAATTTTTTATTTAGAAGACAATAGGCCAAATTGCTGTTTGTGATGAGCAAGTCCAGCTCCAGAGAAGGTAATGTGGCTATTCCCACTTACTTCTGCTAAATATGCATGTGCTCTTGCCACTAATATCAGTGAAACTGCACACATACAGATGAGGAAAGCTCATGCTCATATTGCTTATTCAGAATATTTTGTTTTATTGATATTTAAAATATGCATCTTCACTTTGGAAAATAAGATTACATGCTCCATGAATAGTAAAATGTCTGAATGGAAAACCAGAGTAGTTCTTATTAGTACATTTCACCACCTGAACAGGCTGTTTTTCTAAATATATAGAAAATGTTTCAAGTGATGGCAACAGTTCTAATAATTAAAGCAATAGGTATCAACGATGGTAGGATAATGTTGAAGTAGGGAAAAAAATTAAATATTGGTATGTTCTGACAGAGTGAAGAGATAAACATTGAAAAAGCTGATTGGATGTACTAGCTAGCTCCATCACAAAACATGTTTTTAATACCTCAGGCAAACACCTGTGAAAAATGACATGGTGTTTTCTTTGGACAGAGAGATGGACTAGATACCATCTGAAGGTCCCAAGCTAACTGCAAATATAAATTTAGAATCAATTCTCTTGTCTCATTTTAAATAATTTTATTATTTATAGTTCAGTTCAAAGTAATTTTAAAAAGTTATATGGCTTTAAAGATCAAAGTGGAACAAAAACCTTATGGAACACTTGTGAAAATACTCTTGGGTTTATCATGTAATCTTTGTTTAAAAATTAAACTCTTAAATGAAATGGTGTTTTGTTTTTATGAAGACCAGATTTTAAATTGGAAATATATAAGAATCCCATGTAATTTTAAATAGTTTATCTACTTTAAAAAAAAAAAAGACAAAGATGAAAAATACTGTGGAGGGTTTTAGGTTTGGAGTAATTAATAAGTCTTATCAACTAGTGAGAAAACAAACATATATTTATAATTGATCTTAAATTTGCATATAGTCAAACCAAAGAATGGTTTGACGTGATGTTGTGGATAAAAGTGAGTTCTCATTTTCAGTTTCTAGATCTTTAACTTTTAATTCTGTCACTGCACATTGGCCCACTGCAATATTTTAATTTGTGTGAGAATAACTAACTCATGCTTCAGGAGTTATGCCCATTTAAAGCAAAGAATGGCAATTTATAATTTGTTTACAAATATCTTGTGGATATTCCTGTTACTAGATGATTAATTGCCTTAAATATATTCCTCTTGAAGGAAGTCAGATTCTGGGAAGCTTCTTCCCAATAAGCCCCAATACTAACCTGCAAGTGGTATTACAAACAGTAGTCAAGTAGCCTGTGTAGCCATCATAGACTTTTAGCAATAGGATTTGGCTTGGATATAGGCAGCAGTTCTAAGTCCTTAATAAAAAGATTTGAAGCCATATCTCCAGTGCCTATCTAGGTTCTACAGAGGAGGATTTCAGAGAATAATACTGTCTAAATTCTTACTGAAGGTATTTTGTAGACAGAAATATGTGGACACTTAACTCAGAGGATGAATATATGATATAAATGTAATTCAGTCTTAAAGTAAATCATTTGGTAATAAAGTTCCACAACTTTCTGCTTGGTCCAGGTTTTTGGAACTGCTTCTCTTACTAGAATGTCACTGGTTGAGGTTTTTGAGATGGAAGAAACAAAGTGTATGTTTGCTGCTGTCACCCTTTTTTCAGACACCTGTACTGAGTGTCTAACCTAAAAGATGGCAAACTGTTGAAGAAAGGCTACTATCATGCTTCAGTTCTTATTCTAAAGACTGGCATTTCATACAGAGTTGTATCCATCACTGCCTCTGAAACTTAAAACTAAGACCTGATCAAGTATCAGAAACAGGATGAAAACCATGAGCTACGTCTCCATAATTTCCAAATAGAGTAGGTATCCTCAAAATACTTTCCATTCATATATTGCACTCCTGAGACCCTCTACCATTCAACTTTTTGCCAATCAGACTGGAGGAGACCATTCCTGAATATCACTGTCAAAGGAGAAATATATGTCCTATGTCACTTTTTCTTTAAAAAAAGCACAATTCGCCCTTGTGTTATTGTTAACAGTTTACACCTGTTTTCTTCATTTATATGGTTTTGTGCTTTGCTGAGATATATGCTTTACTCTTTCTTATTTTTTATTACCCTATCCATCTTCAATAAGAAGTACCATAATTTATTACTAGATATGCAAACACAGAACCTCATTTACTCCTGACAGAACTCTAGTTGCTAGGAATGAGTGAACCACTGGTGTGGGATTTTATCAAACAATAAAGTGTAATAGGAAGAACATTATGGCACTGTAATGGCTCCCTGCAGCTTCGACCAATCCATGTCCACTTGGAACAAAATGATCCAGGAGTAATTGTACATTGCAATCCACTTGCAATGTACAGAACTGCATGTGCACAGAATTTTTCAAGACAACAAGAGGATTACATCTTGTCCCCAGAGGCAATTGGTATCAGCCACCAGTAAAAAACAGTTGGAAGAAACCAACATAACAGTGGCTTTCCTATGACAATGCCTAGTGCAATGAAAACTGTGCACGTTGTGCCTATAGTGTAAAAAGGTGCCTAATTTCACAGATATTTACTTTCTTTATATATTTTATAAAATTATGTCTGAGTGGATGCAAAATCTGCTGTGAAAAAATAAACTGCTTAGCCTTGTGGACTGCTTTTCACAATTGTGCGGAATTTTCAATAAGTCTCCATAATTTTTTTTCCCTAATAAGTAAAATTATGTCACATTTTCTTTTCTTTTCAGGAGGCAAAAATACACAAGGTACACAAGGCAGTCTTATCTATCAGCTGTTGGTATAAGTAAGAAAGATATTTCAGATTTTCTGTTTCTTTTTCCCTATTTCTCATAATTTAGAGACTTCGGGTTGAATTTTCATGTCAGAACTGCGAAAGACAAAAGGCTTCAGGCTTAAGTAGAGGATTATAGTGTTCTCCAAAATCTCTCTAGGTAGAAGTCTTTAGTCAGATTTTCTTTTGTGCAAAATATGGCCTCATTGCCAATGTAAACTTCTGCCAATCTAAGCCTCTTGTCGTAATGCAATTTTACGAGAGAGTCTGTATATGAAAAATTGAGGAGAAAGAAGGAAAAAAAGCCAAACCAAACAATGAGGATTATTTTTCTCACAATATATTTTTAAGAAAGTCTATTTTTATGAAATGAAAAATCAAGTGTTGTATAGAACCATATTTTCTTAGCAGTATCAATGTATTAAATAAATTCTCTTTTTTGCATTTATAGATTTTATTAAACATTCATTATAATCCCTATTTTCAAATCTTGATTCAAATTATTACCCCAGAATTCCAGTTCTTCACCTACTTACTTATTTTCATGGAAAAAGAGAACATATTATTTGGAGTTTTATTTGCTGTGCAGAATTATTGAGCCATCACAGTACATGGCTTAATCACAAACTGCTCATTGTGGTTTTAGTTTTGCCATGAGATTCATGATTTAACATTTGAGCCTGTAATTCACCACCTGGATCACATGCTTTGCAATTGCTGCTTGGATGACCTCAGCTTCTGTGGGGGAATTTCACTTAACCATCTGACAAAAGTAATAGTGTGATTAAATTAATAACAGCTATAGGTCTGAGTTTCATCTCCTGAAAACACAAAAAATGCCCTTTACTTTTGTGGTATAAAAGGAATATTGATATGGAAGTCCATTTCATTAAATCAGTCTATTTGCAGCAGAAAGATTTTTCTTATTTTAAAACTATACTTGTAATGTAATATCTGACAAAGAGTATATTCCATTTTCCATGACTACTTTAAAACAAGAGTAAATTTGATAAAGAAAATATAAAGTTACTGAACTTCTAATAAAACTAAAATTAGCATATAACCTTAAGAAAGATATTCTGATTGTATGAAGCTTTGAGATATGAGCCTAAAATTTGCCCTTATAGACTACCTTAACACAGATATGTACACACACTTTAAAATATATATATTTCATATTCTCATCTTAACATGATATTTTAGTATCACTTCTTCAGAGTGCTATTATTTTCTGTAGTTTTCAGATTTTAAGAAACTAAAAAAAAACCCCAGCAATGTTATTTTTCTGTGCTTTTTCCATATGATATGTAAATTAAAATGCAAAAATTCTTGTCATCTTGAAATCAACAGTAATTTTTCCATTGATGTGAGCAGAAAAAGAATTTATACAAATTTTTAAAAATAATTTCTAATTTTAGTCAGCTAGACCTATTTTTTTCAATCAGGCTGAAGTAACTATTAGATTATAACTAGCAGTCATATCATACTGCTTTCTGTTTTCTTTGTACTAATGTATGGGCTAAGGCTCGTCAAAAAAAAATTAAAACTTGGTTGCACACCAACAGTGGAATTTCAGAGTGTCGAAGGTATCTCTCTTCCACACTTAAGAAAACATACTTTACAAGAAAATTCACTTGTCTGCTTGTCTGAGCGAGTATTCTACTCTAACCTAATTTTCCTACTTCACTGATCAGAAATGATTTTCCCATTGCATTTCCCAGTAACAAGTACTAGCTTCAATTACTAAAAGTCCTTGGTTTAGATCCTTTCACAGAAAGTTACAGGCTTATGGAGGATGCAATAGTTCAGTCTGTAGCCTTCCTTAAAATTTTTTACTTTGTTGTAAGAGAACATATAGGTCATGAAATGAAAGTTTTAATATTGTAAAATAAAAGGATGTCAGTACAAAAGTTGCAATAGTTACATAGAGACAATTGAAGATGACTAAATACAGATTTTCCATACCAAATATGTTTGGTTCAATGTATTATCTAATAGTTCTGAGACATAACATTTTCATTTATGGTAGTGTTCTGCAGAGCCTTCTGGCCATTGCTGCCTACCCTAACATAGGAGGAATACAGCTAATAGAAACTGCTGGCAAGTGTGTAAAAACAATGAAGAAGCTTCAGACATTGCATTTTCCATAAATTAATTCCCTGTAATCCATACGTGTTTTCTACAGTTCAACAAATCCTTTAAAGATGAAAGCTTTAATTTAAAATCAAATAGTATAACAATTGCACGTTTTCTTGTTGCCCTGAAATCTCTATTGATTTTTTTCCCTTCAGCAGTTAGTTTCTTCAAAATAAAATAATAACTTATGTTGGCTGAATTTCAATTAGATCCAAAAAAAGAGAATTTATCAGGGGAGATATCTGAGAAACCCCATGCATCTTTATGATACAGCCTCGTTTAAATACCTCTGTTTGCATTGTCTGCTTACATTAAATCTGCCCTCTGGGTAAGATGAAAATAAATAAGAAATGCAAATATGCATTAAGTTTTGTGTCACTGGCTTACTTTTTTATCATTTCAATAGACATTTCAAGTGAAATTTTACCCAACAGAATAAGGCATCTTACAGACAGGTGTTAGATAGTGTTGCGTTGTGTTATTTTACCTTTGTTCTTTCCTATGTTAAATGGTTTATTCCTTTGTTGAAACCCCCTATTTGTTCCAGTTGTGGTTGCCCTACTCCCCGCCTTTCCGCTATCAATCAGTCCTAACCCCTCCCATCTTTCCAGATTGTTCCCCATCCATCATCTTTATCCACTCCCTTACCATTGCCAATCCTCCCTGGCCCCTCCCAAAGTTCCAGCAAGTTCTATGTCAGTCGTCCCCTCCTCAGTTGACCATTTGTCAGAGTTGTACAATCGCCGCCTATGTTCTCCCCTACTGGCTGTTGAATTGTTATATCCCGCCTTGTGTCACACCCCTGAATTGTAATGATTGGTCAACTGGATGTACCCTCCCATGGGGGACGTCCCCTATTTAAGTTGCTGTCACTGTGTGCTTTTTGCCTTTTGTGGTATCATTCCTCCATCTGCAGCTGCCTCCTGTTCCCGATCCCTAATAAACGTTCCCTTGGATCTACAAAAGGACTCCCTCTCATCCTTTGCTTCTCCCCGGACGTGCTGCTGCCTGGTTGAAGGGCTTTAGCCCTAGTTGTATTCCCGATTCTCGGAATCTGGGGGACAGCCCACTCTTGACGCGTGTCTTGCCCCGTGAGCTGGCCGGGCGGACATTGGCGCGAGTGGTCAAGGGGAGCCGTGTCAAGATAGAAATTCCATGTCCAAAAGGGATGTATGGACTATACAGGGATTTGGGTTCCATTGGAGATTTTTTTTAAGACTTATAAACACTGCATGTCTTCTTACATAATCTCAGTTTTTGCCAAAATTCAAAGCATTCAAACCTTTGCTCTTTCTCTCTTGCATTTATGGTTGTGAGGAGGTTTTGGTAAAACCTTCCACAGATTTTAAGCAACAGTTAGTAGTGGTACAAATGAATTCAAGCCGAGGCTTTCACATTCTCATCTTTACTCTACCTTGACCTTGCATCAGCCAAGAATGCTGATCTGTATATTAACTCCAGTACAGAAAAATTGGGGTCACTCAATTTCTATTCACAAACACCTACACACAGAAATAATCTCTTGGGTTTTTATGATACCTTTGTATATTAGTGAGGGAAAAAATTATATGCTGTGTGAGTTGGTTATAAAACGTGAACATTTGAGGCTCCCAAAGAAATTTAGTTTTGCCAATAAATAATATCGCAGACACCTTGCTGTTTCTTCTAAATTTTTCTGCAACTCATTTGAACTGGAAGTAAGGGAGCATTTTCCCTCCAAACAAGCCTATACTAAAAATAGTTTGTTTAGGCCCCACATTCAGCATCAAAGACTCCAGCTCTCATATGAGCATCTGAATGAGGACAGGTGTAGATAAGGCATGGTATTCCCCAACTTAGTGTTCCCACCGACATACCGCGATGCTACGCTGCATACTCATTCTCCCTGTCGTCTCCCCAGCAGCAGAATGGAGAGGAGGATGGGAGGCACAAAGAGATAAATATCACCGATTGAGAAAAAAACAATTTACTAGAAACAGCAATGAAATAAGAAACTGAACAATACAAACACCAATGCTTAAAATGTATAAGATAAGTGAGTGATTTGCACAATTGCTCACCACACAGGTAGCAATCTGTGCTACGCAACTGTACACTTTGGCAAACCAGAAAAAACTCCCCTCCATCCTCTCTGTGCATGGCATGAGGTGGTATCAAATAAGCCCAACATTCTGGCCATGCCCCTCCTGCTGCTGCAAAAGTTAACCTTGTCCTGAACAAAACCAGAACAACAGATCATGTCTCACTGGGTATTTCCTACAACTTCATGTATAAACATTTCAAAATGTATGCATGCATTTCAGATGGTCATCCTTTAATGGTCCAGCGCATCACTGAAAAGACCCCTAAATAAAAAGTCCAGCCATTCCTCTCCTCATTTATACTTGTGCCTGATGTTACTTCATTCTAGATGCAGAATCTAGCATTTGGACCTTTTACATTTCAATCCATTAAGCACTGTTCAATAGTTCAATTTATCTTTAAGGGTGGTCAGACCACCAGTTGCCCAGAAAGGTTTAGGAGTTTCAATCTCTGGAAGTGTTCAGAACCCGACTGGACACAGTCCTGAACAATCTGTTCTAGATGACCCTATTTAAGCAGTGAAGTTGAACTAGACAATCTCACGGCGTCCTTTCTCACCTAAACTAGAATCTGGGCTTGATACTAAAATCTATTGACAGAATGAACAGGAAGCACTGGTCAGCTTCCAGAGATTATATCATTGGTATTAGGGAGACTTGGTGGAATGAGTGCCATGACTAGGGTGCTGGCATGGGGAGTCTATCATCTGCTCAGGAAGGATAGACAGTGAGGTGGAGACCTCGCACCGTATTAAGTGGAGAAGTTCGATTGTACAGACATTATAGTTGGTGGTAATGTGTTTGAGAGCCTCTGGGTGTACATTAGGCAAATGGAAAGCAAAGGAGAATTTTAGAGGGTGTCCACTACCGACAGCCAAAATGTAAGCACTGAGGAATTTTTCTACAGGCAATTAGGAGAAATCTCTGGATCAGTGACATTTGTTCTTCAGGAACTTCTTTCAGCTTTCCAGACATAACCAGGAATATCATGCTTCTTTAAAAAGCCAGTCTTTGTAGAAGTTAATTTCTTGTCAAAAGTACCCAGTGAACCAATCAGGAAATAAACTTTTTAGGACATGTTATTTGTAAATAGAGAAGGATTCAAGGGGAATGTGATGGTAGGTGGCTGTCTTAGCCATGGAGATCATGAAATGATCAAATGAGCAAGCTTAAAATTTTTTCATTAAAGAGAAAAAGGACAACAGAACTGGACTTCAGGAGAACAAACTTTAATCTCTTCAGGAAGCATTCATCAGAGTACCCTGGAGAACTACTCTGGGATTTTGATTTTGAGGGCTTAGGAGTTCATGAGTGTTGGTCAGTCATTAGGAAATACTTAAAACTACAGAAGCAAGCAATTTCGCAATGTTTTAAGTCAAGCAATCGGGGCAAGAAGTCCAGATTGGCTTAACAGAGAACTCCTCATGGAGCTCAAGAGGAAAATGAAGCTGCATGACCTCTGGAAGTGAAGCTGAACTTCACTGGAAGGTAATACAACTGTGGTTGATATATAGAGGGAGAAGACATGAAAGGCCAAAGATCAGCTAGAGTTGAAAACTGGTCGGTGTTGTGTCAAACAATAAGAACAACTTTTAAAAGTATGTTAGTAGCAAAAGATAAGTACCTTTTTTTTTTCTCCTATGTTCAGAAGGGGTCTCCTGTATTTCAATTTGTGGCTATTGCCTCTTGTTCTGTCACTGGGCATCACTGAAAAGACCCTCAGTGCCATTTATTTTCTACATTCCATTACATATTTATATGCATGGATGGGATTTTCCTTTAGTACTCTCTCTCTCTAAGGTGAACATTCCCAGCTTGCTCAGCGTCTCATGGTATGAAAGAAACACTTGTTAATGGAGTCCAGTCTTTATCCTTGTAGAAGTATTTATTCCAGTAATGTAAATGTATTCAAATATACTTTTTTCTCCTAAGGAAGCATTCAAATTACCAAACTTGTATCATCTCCTTAGCTGTCTCATTTTTCTGCTTATTCAAGAACTTCACTTTCATAAGGACAGGACTTATGACTAACATGCACAAAAACGTACAAAAAACAAGGGTTAAAGGCAGGGAGTAATGGAAACTGGCTAAAAATCATTGATATATTTTATTTCCTTCCTGTGTATTGTGGCCACTGTGTTATTAAGAAAAAGTTTGCTGACAAATATTTCAGTAAACACTTATCTAAAGTCAATGAAGAACATTTAGATTTTTTATATGTTGTCTGTGCTTTCAGGGAATGGACAGACTACATCTAATCTAGTGCATTGTGTTACCCTCTTGAGGTGCATAAGTTTCTTCTACAGCTAACAGATGGATGAGAACTCCTAACTTAAACCTTGTTAGCTCACTACACATGCACAGCTTTTTATGTTTTTTTACCAACTTTGTAGTCACTTAAGTGGCTATATGCAAAAAAAGTTAATTTTCCCAAATTCATGTCTGTTTTGTCCACAGCAGATATTACAAGCAATTTCTTGTATTTATCTTGACCCACAAACTTTCTCATTCCTTTTTTTTCCCAATTTTGTCCTTCCTTCCCATGAAGGAGGGGAAGTGAGTGAGTTTCTGAGCAGGAGTTTGTCTAGTAGCGGAAGCTCATCCATCACAACATGAAACTCTACTGAAACAAAGGATATATTCCTTAGTACCTCAATTCCTAAGTCTAGAAAAGAGACAACTTTGGGGAGATACCCATCTAAGCTTCACCAAAAGAGAGTGTTTGGGATTTAATGTCATTAATTTATGCAGGCTTTATCATTGCTGATTAAGTGGTACACCTTCTTATTTTATATACTGTCTGTCAGAGAACTACTGGATTTAAAGCAAAGGAGCATAATGATTTGAAGAATGTAGAGTTAATATATAAATCAGCATTCTGGTGGAGAGACTTGCAAAAAAAATTTAAAGCAATCTTTAACTGTTATAATAATGAGGATTACAGTGGATTTTACAAAATAAAAAAAACAAAAAAACAACAAAAAAAACCCAAAAAAACCTAAACAAACAAACAAAAAATCCAGGTTATAAATACAGAATTTTAAACAGAATTAACTCTGATATTTATGTAACTGAGAATAAAATCAATGGAAGAATATCTAGCACAACATGCTTTTCCAAGTTTCTCCATCTTAAAATTGCATTCATATAGGTGTAAGAGGCCCTTATTGTGGCTCCTGTTGGTGCCTTACTCCCAAATTCTTCTGCTCTTGAATTTGATTTTCACAAAATTTGACAAGCATGCAAAGTTACTGCATTATAGACTGTGAGAGGAAGGACCCTGTAGGATTGGAGCCCCATGAGATAAGGTTGTTCTATAGTCTATTAATAGTGTTAGCAAAAAAACGTAAAACCCAAGTAGTTACTTACAATTTCACTCTTCTCGTGGATTCACTGAAAGCTCTGTGATTGATCAGAAGGATTTGTATAACTCTGATGTAAATGGAAAGGGGAACACTACAGGTCATATCCTGTGGATCAAAAGCTTACTTGCCTGGAGCAAACTTTCACACCGTTTGAAAGAGATGCCCTGGTGTTAGCCAGGGGGCATCGGGGGTGTGTGACTAGAAAACACAGCACTGTGAAGCCCCATGTTCCTCAGCAATGCAAATGAAAAAAGTCAGAACAGACAAATACCAAGCCTGCAAGGTCACTGGACCTTGGCCTTGAATCAGGGAATGACATTAGAAAAAAAGGAAAGGTTTTAATGCACAAACTGTTCACACAGGACAGTCTTTTATAGTAGGCAAGATATTTCAGATATGTTCAGTACAAAGTTTAAAGTAAACAACAGAAATGGATCATCAGGTAAGCTCAGCATAACCAGTTGAACAACTGAAGGATATGGCAGTGCAAGATATTGGTTTAGATCACATTGCTATTTACAGCTCCATTAATCAGAGATTTGTCTGGAATTTTAGATGTTAGAATGGGTCCCATATCATTGGTCAAGCACATAGCTCCAGTTAAGCAGGGAGATTTGAAAAAATACTACATCAAGCTTAGAGAAAGATGGTCAGCAACCCAGGAAAAGACTGAGATAAAGAATTCCTGGTTATCATTGTATCTTTATGCATGTTCTTGCAACATGTGCATTTTGTTCTCATATGGCAAAAAACTGCTTATACACAATACTCTCAGCATAGGGGGAGGGGTAAAAAAGCCTCAGATGAATAGCAGACTGTCTTAGTGTAAAAAATTATACAAGGTGGAGACTCCAAGATGAGTTACCTCCTTTTTAGCTTTAAGCACTCCCCTTTCTCCAATAAGGAGAGACAGAGGCAAGAAGTGTAAGTGAAAAAAATAACAGTTTACTAAGAAGAAAATACCAACAACCAAGATAACAGCAAAAACTACTAGACACAAAGGTGCTGAGATGCATGGTCTCCTGGGAACAACAAAAACAAGATGGCACAGAAGCCGCCTCCCTACTCCCAAGATGGTGGCCAACATAGCAGCCTGGGTGGCCCACAGGACAAAGACAAGATGGCAGAGAAGCCCCATACTCTGGACCATGTGGCCAAGAGAGAGAACAAAAGAAAACATCAGAGCAACTAAGACTCTGAGGTTCCAGAACTCCCTTCTCCCCCAAAAAACAACCAATATGGAACAGGGACAAAACAAAAACACTGAAGAACTAATTTTTTGGCCAAAATGAGTCAATGCAGCCAGGCCTCTGAAAGAAACTTCCCAGATGTTGTAGCACCGAACCCCCTCAGCAGCTGGAACTTGCAAAGACGGGGTCCAAGTTCTCACCGTAGTGCAGAGGCTTTGTAAGGATAGTGCAGAAGGCAATTTTCCTCAATGATTACAGCTGTACTGATTGCTGAAAAGTGGAGACAGCCTTGCCTGTCCAGTGAGGATGGGTGTTACAAAAGAGTGGTCTAGCTAGTTGAGAGTTTGTTGTAGTTGGAGGACTAGAGTCTGCTGGTTGTGCTGTGAGAGGAGGTAAGGGATGTGTAGTTGTGCAAGGAATAGACAAGGTAAGAAGATGCTGTGTGAGGGTTAGTGGCCCTAACAGACAGGGTTAGGTGGCTGAGTTGGACAGGTTGGGGCTAGCAGTTATGAAGAAGGAAATTGCAGAGGGAAGGAGTCAGTGCTGTGTGGAGCTGCCTGTGAGGAAAGGAGTCCACTGATAGAAGGCATGAAAAGTTTTTAATAAAGAACTGATGATGGTGTCAGTCCAGTCTGTTTTGACATAATTACTACAGTTGGCAGCAGCTGGAACTGGTCAAGTGAGTTCCTCATAACTCCCCAACAAATGGCAGGTCGCAGCAGCAGTGAAGGCATTGCAAAGTTCTTCAAAGCCTGAGGAGAACAGAAGAGTTTCTGCTTTGTGCCACCTCGGGTTGTGACTTGGAGACCTGCCAAAAGCAACCCCCCTGGGACCCCAGAGAGAAGAAAAGAGCTTGCTGTATGTATGTTCCCGGTTTTTAAAGGGATGTCACACCTCCTCCTTCCCGTGAACCAGGGTAAAACACTCCAGTTCTGCTTCAGCCCTGAGTCTATAAGGGACAGCAAAACAGAGTGGATGATGTAGATCAGAATGCATATTTTTGGTCATCTAGGCCACCTTGGACACAGACATAAATAGATATGTTTATCTAGCTAAACCCCTAGCTAGATTCAAACAAATAAACAAAAGAAAAAAAAAAAACCCACACAAAGGAGATCGAAAGGTAGGTAAAGCATAGTATATAGGAATTCAAGGTATATACAAACATTACAGTGAAATCTTCCATGGGCTTCCTGGGAAATGGTAACACATTGTTACATCTCTGGATAAAAGCCAGTTCTACAGTGTGTCAGACAGAATTAGAAAAACCAAGAACCAACCAGCCTTGAAAGACACCATTTCACATAAAGATCTGGAAAAGAGCATAGGGATTTTGACAGGGCTTTACAGCGTCTCACAATGAATCCTCATAACCAGCAGGGAATTTACAGCTTCAGATAGGGGAGTTGGAGCACATAGCATATCAGGAAATGTGAGAGAACTGGATTTAGTCAGCCTGAAGGAGCATGAGCTAAGGGGACATCTACTTGTTTCCTTTTACTACATAATGAATGCTCATAGAAAACACAGAAAATTCTTTTCTGAAGTGCACAGCAAAAGACTTGGAGGCAAAGAAAAATTTCAGTCAGGGAAATTCTATTTGAAAATAAAGAAAAAAATCTTCAGGATGATGCCAGCAAAATACTGGAAAGGGCTGTCCAGATGGGATATAGAATCTTCACCCTTGGAGGTACTGAAAACTCAGCAGTATGAGGCACTGAACAACCTCATCTGTCTCTGTGGCTGGAACCAAATTTGAAGCTGTCACTGCCTTGGCTTCCACAGGTCCCCCCCACCAAATTTAATTCGTCTGTGTTTCTCAGAGACACAAGGGTAAAAAAGTGAAGATGCAAAGAAAGTATGAAGAGTCAGGAATCATAATATATTGGAATAAGTAAGAATAAGAAATAAACACAATGAAGAAATGCCTAGCTGTAAAAAAAGAAAAATACAAACTGTTAACCCTGAGATTAGTTCAGTTAGTTAGATCATGGTGGTAATAACACAAAGGTTGGGGTTCAGTCCCCGTATGGGCCGTTCATTTAGGACCTGGACTTGATGATCCTTGTTAGTCTCTTTCAGCTGAGAATATTCTGTGATTCCATGTCTACACATTTCTGAGTACCTTTTAAAGGAATTGTTTAAGCCACTTACAGGATAGATTTTTATGTCAAGATAGACCTTTAAATTTTATTTTAGTGGAGCTCAAGTAACATCAGTATTCTTTATCTACAACTCATAATCTTTAAGGCAAGATTGCTGAGGACTAAAGAGTACTTTGGAAATATTAATGACTACATCTGTAAGACATCTCTGTAAAGAAGGTGGTTTTCACCTTTGTAAGGCAAAAGTTCCCCTTTTTCCATGTGCAACTCCATAGCCCACCACTTGTAATACTGCAGCATGCCTTTCACTTCTGTTTCGTAAACCCACACCCTTCCTCTCTTTGTCTCCTCTTGCAGTGTTGTATGCCTGTATGTAAAGTGCTCATGCTTGTTGTGGTTTGTTTTACTGTTAAAGTTNCCCTGCCTTTTGGTTGTTTCTCTCCCCCATCCTGCACCTGTACCTCGATCCTCTCCAATAAACCCTTCCCTGGATCTACGGAAAGGTCTCCCTCTGGCTCTTTATCCTCCACCGGACCGGCTGCCGTCTAGTAGCTGACGCTACACACCCTTACTCGGATTCTCCCGGAGATATCTGGGAAGGGCCACTCGTGGCCCAGACCCGCCCGGAGCTAGCCGGGGTGTCCAGCCTGAGTGGACAGTCGGACGGGCCGTGTCACATGCTCTCCTATTCTTGGACTCGCATAAAGCTTAGTAGATAACAGTAGCAATTGCTAATAATTTAAACAACAATAAGATTAAATAACCAATAAGAATTGTTCATATAACGTTTACGCACAAAATTTAGTATCCAGTATCCAGAATATGCAACCTCTGCGCCCTCTCAGGTATTTTTCAATCAATGCCATCAGCATAATGAGCAAAAGCAGACTGTAGGAAGACTGATAAAATTCACAAAAAATGAAAATATTAAGAGGATCCCCAGAAAAAACCATTCTTTTGTGGGGATCATAGTACATGAGTTTCCAGCAGGACATTCCTTAACAATTTATTTTCTGTCTGTTTTGTGTGTGCTGTTGAGGTTTTGCTGTTGGCTTGGGTTTAGTTTTGGAATTTGTTGTTTTTTTTGTTTGGTTTGTTTTGTGGGAGTTCTGCTGGTTTTTTGTTGGTTTTGTTGGTTGGTTTTTTTACTGCTTGTTTGGCTTTGTGTTTTATTTTGGTTTGGTTTTCTGGGGGGTTGGGGGGACTGGCCAGGGAGGCCAGTCCCCAAAACCCCAAGTACCCAAACCTAGGCAGTTTGGTTCAACATCTGCCATCAGGTACAGATACTTTTGGTCCTCTCCATATCTCCTAATTTTCTATAAAAGTAAGAAATAAATTTGTATTAGCAAATACTGGAGGAATTAATCATCTCTAGCATTTTATAATTGTTGTATAAGAAAGAGACTAAATAAGATTAGATCAAACAGATGAGTTTAATGTCCTTTGCACAATGTTAGTCTATCTTGAGTAACTATAAACTGTCTAGAAGCTTGTTCCATACCCTGGTTTTCCTTAGAGCTGTGCATTTATTATTTAACATGAAATTAAAAAAAAATCCTGTTTCTTTTTTTGTAGTCTTTAGCTAGACCTCTTTCCAAAATAAATTTCAGTAACAAATGGCAAAAATTTTAATTAAAAAAATTTACGCTCTTTATGAGTGCTTTAGAGTTCAAGAGAGCAAAAATCTTCATTGCCAGCTTTACAGCTGAAAGAGATTCATCCAGTCAGCATGGGGATAATAAAAAAATACTGGATTATTGTGAGCATAAGACACACCATATTAATTGTATATTAAAAATATATGCTAAAATATTATCTTTTTGTATGGAAATCAGTAACAATTAGAACTGAAGGAATATGTTTGGGGCTTTTTTTTTTTTAATCAAAGAGACTTATTTTTATAGATGGCCTGTTAAGCTGCAATGGAAAATAACACCACCATTTCAGGAAATGTAGTGTAGAAACTAATTGTTCTTATCTACCAGCCATAAGGTTTCATCTTGCGTAATGTTTTATAGATTGAATATTTGCTTTGTGATTTTTATAAGGGGTATTATATAAGAGATATTCCCACTTCACCTTCAGTAAGTTGGACTGTTCTCTTTTGACATCCTCAAAGTTTATTGCTATTGAATCCTTATAGTATTATATTAATTATTTACATTATTATTAAAATTATTAATTATTAATATAATTCTTATATTACTATATTAATAGCCTAGAGAGATTTTGTCTGCTTGAGGTTTTTTTTTAGACTCTAAGGGACATTAAGAGTGTCTCATACTTACAACTGAAGCATTTCTGATTCTCTTTGTAGTGAAAAGAAGGATATCTGAACATCGGTTAACTAGGATGGACTGCCTAGCCATGGACTGTTTTTAGACTCCTGAACTAAACACATTTCCATCAGAAAGAGTTACAAATTTTGATGTAGAAAAAAAATTCTCCTGGACTTCTGAAAGCATAATTTCAGGGGCCGTTGCAGACCCTTCCTATTTTGCAGCTTAATATATAGCTTGGTAGCTTAGAGAAATTGGGCTGTCCAAGACCTTCAGGCATTCTACTTACCTGCAAGAGCTTTAAGAAAACTCAGGAATCCTGCACCAGTCTGAAAAGATCACAGTTCCCAGGAGCTGGACTGATACTTGAGAGAAAAATTGCATGATTTCCACAGAACTATTCTTTACCATTATGTTATTTCAAAAACATACACAAATGTTGTTCATCTCATA
>VWZS01001374.1:954874-999342 GCA_013397075.1 Rhabdornis inornatus
TATATATATATATATATGTATGTATGTATAGCATATTGACTTATATTTGATAAGGATGATTATTCCATGTCCATCTATGCTCAGTTTGTTTCTGTCAAATGATATCTCTTGCATATAGACAAACAGAGTAGAAAAGCAGATTTTTAAATTTACACACTTGCTCAAATCTGAGAGACCTCACTCTGATGCAAATAACTTAGATTAACTCTTAAAATATGTCTATTCTTGAAAGGTTGAAAGGTGCTGTGAGTTTTCTACTCTTGTCTGTAACAATTTGCAAGAATTGCTGTATGATTTTTATAGGATATAAAAATATATGATGGGATCATATCTCTGCCAAAAATATCATTCAAGCCTCAGACAAGGCATCTGCTCTTAACTTCACCCTTCCTAACACTGGCATAACTCAGCTCAACCTCTCTTCCATGCTGTGGTGCCAGATCAGTGCTAAGTGTTCCCTTTCCCTTCATTTGTCCTTACTGATACTCGTGCATTAGACTGCTCTCCAGATGAGCCTGGCCTCTCTTTGAGCTCTGTGATTCATTAAAATCTAAGGCTTCAGCATGAGCCCCACAGAACACGAGGCACATCTGCTGAATAATCACATTTTGAGCGCAACCATGTGAACTTGCCTTGGGCGATGGCAAAGCATGGCACTTGATTACAAATAATGGGAATAGAAAGAGTTGTCTAGATGATACTAGTGTAGCTGAGATACACAAGTACACTCATAGATTTATTAGTGTAGTCAGTCAATAGGTCAACAGAGAAAAGAATGCTGGACACAGAACTGTTTTTCAGCCTGGAAATTCAATCCACATAATTTTGGTATATTGTATCTCATTTCTCCATTCCAGAAAACCTGCTTCCAAATTGGATTTATGAACACAGGTCAAAATGTCAGACAGTATGAAACAAACCACTATGTAGACAAGACACTTTAGCATACAATAAGCCAAGTTAACCAGCAACAGCCTAATAACAGTCCTATTGGTTTCTCATACTCTGGCAGCTGAGTCTATCCCTGAATGATTGTTTAAGTGAGTTTTCCCCTAAAAGTACAATCTTAAATTGTATAATCCATGAATTCAGGGCACTTTAGAAGCTGATGCTCTGGCTGTTAAATCAGTTATCACACAGATGTTGAAATAATAGGGTGAACGTTTGAAAAGAAACAGTACTGCTCGAAGCTGGAAAAATCAATAGAAACATTACAAAATGCAATGCTTATTGTGGGGTTTTTTTTCCAAACCTGAATGGCTTCGTATTAAAAAAAATTAGAAAATAATTTAAAAAAACAATGGGGTAATTTAAGCATTCAAATTATTTTACCATTTTATATGTAAACAAATGTTAACGAATTTGGTAACATTTTATTTTTAAATTATGTTATGGTGTCTGCTGGACTCAGCACATATTTCTAAGACATCATTTGTATTCTTGTTCTATTGAGAAGAGTTAACAAATCTAATTTACCCTGGAGCAACTGTTTCACTGTTCCAGTTCAGTGAAAAGTTTTAGGTTTGGAAACTAAATTAGATTTTGGGAAATATAAAGTCCAAATACTGAACATAACAAATGATCATTCTGTGGTACACAGCTATCTGGTAAGAAAAGCTCTGAAAAGGATATTCTAAAAGTTTCTCTATATTTCAAACAAAAAAAAAAAGCCCAAGTCTGATCAGTATCATCAACTCTGTCTATAATAAACCATCAGCAAAATGACTCTTGGATAATTACTGGAGCTATTGGTTAATCATGGAAACATAATATACTGAAACTGTATTTATATTATTTGCTTGGGTTGGATATTTTATTCATTGGTTGAATTTTGTTAGAGATCTCAGAATCATTTGGTAGAATATTACTTTCTAGAAATGTTTACCAGGAAACATCTTTATGAAAATTGCAGTCGATCAAAAATGCATTACCAAGTATCAACCTCTCTTCTTCAGAAACTAAACCAACTTCTTTCACCTGTCTGTTCACATATGAAATACCCTGGTGAAGTTCTGCAGTGAGACAGAGAGTTTTTTTATCATTGGCTCATACAATTTCCTAAGATATTTGACCAGGTACTTTTTGGAAAACTTTGAAAATAAAAAGCAACAAGGGAAGAATGAAAATTGTCTGCTTCCTACTACACTTCCTAGAGGGTTTGTTATGGTCTTAGATGAGATACCTATGTGAAAAGACATCAAAGTGTTTAGTACTGAAAGTTTAATATTGACTTACTAATTACTCTCTGGAAATTGTGCTGAAATTTATACTCTGCAATCTAAATAAAAATGTTTAAGTGCCTAACTGCAGAAAAATTTAAGTCTTGATACGGTGAAGATTTTCAATCTTATAGTCAATCTGAGGGAGGGATGGAATGCTGTGTCTCATAAGGTGCAAATATCTAGTTAAAATATTAGGCAAGAATGTGGGAAGTTCCCTTTTTGAGTTCCTCATCCAACCACTATAGGCCTGAGCAAAAATATCCTCTGCAATGCAACTGTGTATCTGAAGGGGAAAAAATCTTTTATAAAGTATTAAAGATTGTTAAATACTAAAACTTACTTGTTTGAGCAGAAAGGCTCAAATCATTGTGGAGAGTGTAATTTTAAAATAATACAAAGATTCATAGATTTGTTTGGTTAGCTTTTGATGTTTATTTTTGTTTATTTTCCCAGAGAGTATTCTCCTAAATTAAATACAGGGTACTTGCAAGACTTTTAAGGAAAAGGCCCTTAATGTTCATGTACAGAAGAATATATCTGCTGCAAAAGCTTATGATGCATACCAGTTATAAAATGAGGAAGAAATCTTTTCCACAGGAAAATTCCTTGCCATGCATACCTCCAGATTAAAATATAATAGAAAGATAAATAATAATGACTACAAATCCAAATAAGCCTTGACTTGAAATAGTGGGGGCTTTAAGGTTGATTCAAATGTTCCATTGATGATGAATGAAACAATTTGTTCATTTGTTCTTTGTACTGAAAATCCCTGAAACTTAATCCTACAGTTTCAGTCATTTCAGAATTGTTAAGCCTAGAGAAGTTCAGTCATGCTGAAAGTAAATGTCTAGAAGTTAATAACTTTTAAGTGGTTTTAAGATTAAGAATTATATTTGCATAAATCAGTAATTATATGAGATAGTACAATGTTATATAAAATTTTAAGGGATTACTCTTTCTTTGCTGTGGAATTGCCAAGTGTGTACATTAGTTTTGAAATACAGCCTAAGCATTGATGGTCTCACTAAAACTTCTGATTCTTGACTCCAGAAACTTCAACCTTTCCTATTTTTAGAAAGAAACAGGATACTGTAGGTATGGCCTACAATAATTTCATTGGTCTATCATGTTTGAAAAATCGTGGCAAATAGACAAAGTCTCCAGTGACTGGAGAAAGGGAGTCACTCATTTTTGAAAAGGATAATAAGGAGGACCCTGGGTAATACTGAGCAGTCAGCTTCACCTCTGTGTCCTCTGAGAACATGGGATATATCCTGCTGGAAGATGCACCAAAACACATGGAAGACAGGGGAGTGATCAGAGACAGTCAATACGGCTTCACCAGGGGCAAATCATGCCAGACTAATTCAGTGGCACTCTCTAAGCCTTTAATATTTGGAGTATTTTTCAGGTTTTGGATGCAAGTACTTATCCTAAGTGGCTGTTGCCTGAGTTTCAGGATGGATCTTGACATCATTGACTTGTATTACCTTTTTTCCAATAGGAAGATAACATGCTAAGGAAAAGAGCAAAACGATACATTCAGTAGGTCACTTGAACTACATCGACAGGAAACCAAATCCTGAGATACAAAATTATGTGCACATGATTCACAGTTAGGGAAGGTCCTTAAAAGTTACTAGAAGACTCATGACAGTAATTACCATCATACCATGAAAATATTTCAGCTTTCAAGGTCAGAGGAAGAAAGATGGGTTTAAGTAAAAGTTTTATAGAAAATGTTGGATTTCTTCTACTAGAAGTCAGTAGACATTAACTGTATTTCCACTGGATGAACTTGGTCCATTCTGCTTTTCCCTGGTTTAAAAGCTAGACTAATAAAAGCCAATAGGTCTATTTTTGATCAGAATTAGACTTTAAATCTCATACATATCTGTAAACTTCAATGGATTTACTGTATTTTTGTATAATGGAGATTAGAATTTGTCTCGTGGTCTGAATGTAATTTAAAAGAATTATGCAGTAAGACAAGGCAAGTAAAGCTCCTGTCAAAAGGTTAGAAAAATCAATACGCAGAGTAGAAAATAAAGTAGTAAAAAGGGTATTAAAACCCCCAAAAGTTAAAATGTCAATTTGATACGGAAGAGAGGAATTTTACTGAGAAACTCGGTTGTGTAGCACAAGCTATGTGTATGAATAGGCAACCAGCCTCATGACTATTGGAAGAGCATGGTGCACACTTGTGTAATGTAGACCTTTTTTGCACCCTTGGAGTAAGTCTGGCTCTTCTGAGTTAAATAATCTCTTTTCATATGTAAAAGTGCTGAAAGGAGACTCCAAGGCTCCCTTTCCACTAAAATATAAGCCTTTAGTTTTCTTTGCTGACCATGTATTTGACACTCATGTCCTTTTGCTTAGATGAAATCAGTGATACTCTTCATTTATTTCCCTATATGTAATTGCAATTGATTTTCTATTTCAGTTAAAGACATTTATGTATTACGCGGGAAGTTCTATTATTAAATTATTTTCTTAGAATATGTTTCATTATAAATCCTCTAATGATTACCCAAAACAACCCAACTATCTTAAACTTTCAAAAAATTTTACATATTTCCCTAAATATTTATGAAAGTGCATTCTTATTTAAAATAAGTTTTTTCCCAGTATTTTTAAAAGTATTTAAATTAGGTATCAGAACTTAAATGCAATCAATGCCTTAAAAGTATTAGTAACAAAATGCATGTGACATTAATTTTTAATTACAACAATTATCCTGACTGGACTGATCATACAGTTGTTCTTTTATTTCTGTGAGCTTAATGTAAGTATCATATTAATTCCTTATTGTATAAAGCTCAGGTTTCAGACAAAATTTAAACCTTTATCTCACTTTTATATGAGACTGTCTTTTTAAACATAACAGCTGGCAGGAGATTCTGGTACTTAAAGCACTATCTTAATGTAAGTATTATTCCCCTTTTTTATTTGAAAAAGAACAGGACCCTCTTTACCCTCTGATAGCTCTAGAATTCAACAGGATTAATTGTAGCTGTTTTAAGTCCTGAATGGTGTTCACTTTGGGTAAATTATATCAGCTAGAGGAAAGCCTCTATATTCAAGGACACCACATCATTAGAATAGGTCCTGAGTTCCCATCATGGAACCTTCAGGAAATTTTCACATTAAGAAATCTACATAAAATTCATTTCCAGTGGAAAGAGTTGCCCTCTGAAATATATAAATTCTAGTTTTCAATTTATCTATTAAAATAATACAGAAGTGTGTGCCAAGAAGACTTTAGGGCTAGCAATCAGGGAACTTGTCTGGAGCCACTTGATTTAATTAAAAGTGTTTTTATGGGATACATTGCATGGCTGCCATGTATCATCACATTTTTGTGGCTTTTATTGAACTCACCTTCATCAGTTCTGATAAAATTCACCTCATTGTTGATCACACTTATTATCAGTATGTTCAAAGATGGCTCCGTTGTTACTTCTAAACATATTCTGAACACTGAACAGAAGGTCAAATATCAATTTATCTGAAGTAGTTGCCAGAAATGACACTTGCAGTCTTGTGAAAACATTGAAAATTTCATAATGAAAAGGTCATAACATGTTATCAGACACCTTGCAGAGGGAACCAAAACCAATTAAATTCCAGTTTAAAAAAAAAGAGATGAATTGAATAGTAATATTACCACATCCAAGGATATGCAGATTTGCAATGCCAACATTAAGTAGTAATTTTAAATCAAAATTAATACATAGGCTGCTGTGGTTTTTCTTCCCATCATAAAGTTCTTATTTATGTCAAATAAAATAGATACTAAAGAATATAATTCCTGGAATATTAAATTGGGAGGGGCCTCAAGGATCATCTGCTTCATCTTTTGTTGTGAAAAGTAGTCTACACAAGATGGCCCAGCACCTCATGTGAGTATAAAGTGTCCAATGTTGGGGAAGATGAAATAATATCTGAATCTAAGTATACTTTACCAGACCTTGAGCAAAGAGGAGTCATAGATTCTGATTTTGTATTCTCATAAACAACCTGCAAAATTGGTCTTGCAGCTGACTTTAAAGATATTCACTCCTTGGATCAAATTTGGGAACTAAGAACTAACAAAGAACAGTATTTTTGTATATAATTCTTCCCCATCCTACATAATCACATTCCACTTTTATCAGTAAATCCCCCCTGCCACACTGACCAACAAATTAAAATATATGTTCTATTGTTTTGCTTATCTTCCAACAGATTCTTTCTAACAAGATTCTGAGGTAAAAGTTTAAAAATAAACATTTCTTATAATTATAGCTTGACACCATTGTGAAGAGTGAAAATATCCACAAAGGAAATGCATATTAGTGGATTCACAATTTCCTTAATCACTAATTAAAATCTGCTATGCCAGTGGGGCATGCCTTATGTTTATACACCAATTTTGACTGATATCTAACAGGCAGGTGTATAACTGGTGCTGTGTAACTGTTGTATATACCAGTTTCATATGTATTTTTTTTATTTTTATATACCTTCTGGAAAAAAAAAACCTCATGCCATGGACATCAGTAAAAGATAGATAATAAACTCATAGAAATCTGAGTTTAAACCTGCACTTGTCAGCTAAAGTTTTTACTTTTATCAGCACTGTCATTGAGGTCAATAAACAGCCCTATTAGCAGGCACACCAACATGTAGTTGATATTGGTCTGTATTTTTTTTTCCTTATCACATGATGTGTTATTAAACTAACTACGTATTGATAAGTTGAGTAGATATAGTAATGAATACCAGAAAGTCTTCACATACCTCCTGATCTGACTGCTACAGGACAGTGACATGTCTTCAGCTATAACAATATAGAACTACTCTTCCTTTCCTTTTTTCTTTGCAAATTACATTAAAGAATTTTCTGTAATTTCTCTATATTTTACCACACAGATTGCTTTTCTAACATGTTAAAACACACATCTATTCAGAAGAAAAGCCAAAAATTATTTCCAGAATTGAAAATCTGAGCAGATTTTTCCATTTAGGTACAGAAAAGGATCTCTGATATCAGAGCAGAGCAAGTTGAGAATTTTCTCTTGACCACCTCCCTTTTTCCTTCCTCTGTATCACATAAATTTCGATGTGTGTGTAGGTGTGTGTAGAAAATGCATCTACTATGTTTGTTAGAGGAAAAGGTGAGCAACCAGAGGCATGTGCCTGGAAATGCAGAAGAAAAAAAAATCTAGCTCCACAGATCGACAATTTCTTATCTACATTTCATGAGTGGTTACAGTGGAACAGAAGCCATTTCGAAAGAGAACAGTCAGCAATGTTTATGTTTAGAGAACAGTTACACTTTTCTACTCAAATACCATCAAGCAAATAACAAGAAAATGAAATAACCAATAACATAGCAAAAAATCCATATAGAAAACCAAAGCTCTTAACAACAGAAAATATTCTACATTTAGATTTTTTTAAAAGCACATAAAAGTCTAAATTTTGTTCCTTTCTCAATATTTACTTTTACAGTTACTTTGCCTATATGTTGTTTAATCTTATTACCTTTACATTTAATATTTTTCCATAAACTCAGCACATATTCAAACATGCACAAAATTACTTACATAGCATTCTGTGTCAGTAAAACATAATGATTAAATGATCAGCACTACTTGTTTCATTGAAATAACTCCTTGATAAGATGATCAATGTCCTCAGATTTATTGGAGTTATAGAATTATATAGTGTAAAAGAGAGTCTGTGATTTTTCAGATACAATTGATATTTTGGGGTATTGTACCCTAGTACTTTGAATCCTGCTTATGTCTCCAGCATGGACTGTCTTTTAAAAATTACTTGACTTATCTTTTAGCTTACAAACAAAAAGACAAAACTAATCTTATCGCTACTTATTTCATCATATTTACCATTATTCTTCTAGTGAGAGCTAAGATCAGACTTCCCTGAGAAACATAATTCCATTTTAGAGAGTATGAAATTTGTTTCTTTTAACTACAGAAATTTCCTGCCCAGAAATTGTTGAGTATATTTGGTGGTTTAATCATTCTGATGTATTTAAATTTAATTTTCTAAAATACTTACCATCATTAAGATTATTTTTCCTTAAGGGTAAACTGCAAACCTGGCCATTTTCATCTGAACTGGAAGAGTAGCAAGACCCAACATTTTCCGTAGATTTTGTTATGGAGTTACATCTGGAGAATTAATAAGTTTAATTAACATTGTAGAGAGCTGTACTTTGAGAGGCAGAAATTCATGATACCCAACTTTGTTTCCCTCTTTGTAGCCATTACAGGTACATTTTTCTATGCTCCCAGTATTCAAAAGCATAAAGTACACAGCTATGTCTTTTGTTTTCTTCCCATGGTTTGCAAAGACACGTTGTTCTGTACTGGGTGATGGGCTCTTTTATAGATCTCAGTAAGAAAGATCTGACCTATTTTTAGTCATTACTAAAAATGACTTAATAGGTTTAAGTGCTTTAATAAGACAGAATAAGAGAAGGAATATAATTAGTGAGTAAACTCTCTTTCCCTATGGATGCCTTTTTTGTGTAACATTGGACAGGGTCCATTTGGATTTTCACCTGGTGCGCAGTGAAGATGAGAGCAGATCCTAACCATGAGGAGAAGCTCTCCCTTTTGGTCTTTGAGCTACTCTCTAACTCCCTCATAAGGAAACGATTTTAAAGAATGTTCCCACATTGAATTTGTTGCTGCACTGTCAGACCAAGCCAAGGCCACACAGGTGACATACTTGCATGTGCAAGTAGGAGCTGCCCAAGGGGCTGTGTTGTGGTGGACAGGCTGCACCCACTCTGCAGCTCGGCAACGTGAGTAGCACAGCATGGGCATATGCCCTCTCAGCTTCATTGCCACTTACTGCCTGCCCTTCCCAAATCTAAGTTACAGACTGACTTATTTGC
The DNA here is from genome assembly GCA_013397075.1 of Rhabdornis inornatus. NCBI lineage: Eukaryota > Metazoa > Chordata > Aves > Passeriformes > Rhabdornithidae > Rhabdornis > Rhabdornis inornatus. The sequence goes on from VWZS01001374.1 coordinate 964,013, forward strand.
ATCTCAGCTTCTCAAGCCCTAAATGTGAGTCCAAATAGAGTAGACATGCCCTGCTAATGACCACTGGCTCCTCCAATACTGTACCTTCCACAATGCTCCCCATCCATTCTAACATTTTCTTTTTTCTTCAGTAGAAGGTGAGTAGTATGATTATTAATGAATGAATGTTCACAAACCATAGTACATAGTAATTACTGATTTTATAAATTAAGCATGTAGTCCTACTCCATAATTAGAAAATTAAGGCTATGGAAAAAACCTCTACTCAGTAAAAGAAGTATTGACAATAGATTGCATTCTTTCTTTTTGGAGTCTCTCACTCAACAGCTCTCTAAAGTGGTGTTTGAAACCACTGCACTGGGCAAATTCTCTGGTTCAGTTTAAATATGGAGATAGATAAAGTTTTTCTGGAAAGGAAGAGTAAGGCATGTAGTATGCTGTCCAATGCAAGGTTCATTCTTATATACTGCCCTGCTTATCTTTTCACCTCCCAAAACGTAGAGCTCTGCTGGTGGGTAATCCTGAAAATCTCCTGAGTCTGCCTACAAGGGGCAAAGAAATCATTTGGTCAACTTGCAAATTACATTCTGCAAAAACATTGTTCCTACTTTAACTCAGTTAAAACGATCTTCACATTCCACCTTGAAATACTGCTACATTTTCTTCTGCTTTGCTACAGTGGAGTGGTAAAAGTGAAAACTCAGAATGCCTATGTCTTCTAATAGAAGAGAAGGCCACATGGAAAAGGAATTTCATTGTAATGTACCTATTTCAGAGTTTCAGACTGTACCCATCTGTATTGAAATTTATGAGAATATGAAAAAAAAATAAATTTTTTACAAAATACAATAATTTTTTTTCTTGTAATATGAAAATATGTGCCTCTCAAATATTGTAAGTCCAAATCTTCTGTGCACACATGCTCAAAAACACAGAGCACCTCAAAAACTAAGGTAGGATTATGGGTGTTGTAATGGTGAGTAGCTAACCTTATAACAAAGAATGTTAATTATCTGGATCATATATAAAAGAGCATATAAATTTAATTAGGTAATTTTGGAAAATTCCTCAGAAGTAAAGAGGATTTGAAGTGAGGACTGACAGTGCAAAATGAAAGTAATGGACCCCTTGAGTTAATAAAAAGATTAGTTTTGAATATAATTTAGGAAAACTTGCACTAATTTAATCAAGAAACAGCAAAAGGACCCAAGGAAGCAGAATCCCAAAATTACCTACAGAAATATAGAAAATCTGATCAAATCTCAATTATTCATAACGTTGCTTATTTTTAGCAGAACAGAATTAACTTCATGTATCCTGCAGCTGCTGGTAATAAAACTGGACCTTCAATGACATAGTATGTTCAACTTGTTTTGGCTTTGAAGGCATGATGTGGGCCATAATACCAATTTATCTTCAGTGTAGGGATTCTTGCCTACTTCTTTTATGAATCAGTGGTCAGAAAGGTTTTTCAGTTTGCTGGCTAATGGAGCTAACTGTGATCCTCACTCAGTATGCTGAGGACTATTGTGCTGGAGAAGACTGAACCCTGAGAAGCTATCTGCAAATCTTCGTATAATTATGTTCCAGAATATGCTGGGTTAGGGTGCACTCATCAGTTATCCACCTAAAGCTGTGGAAAATTGTGGTAAATTGCCATATATCCACAAAACTCCCACAGACAGAAAGAAAGTTTGAGATAAACAAGCAAATATACAACTGAAAAGATGTCCAAGCGTATGAAAAATCTAGCAAGCTTTTTTTGAAGTACAGAAATTTGATACTTTCATTTTCTCAAAATCTTGGGCTGATAAGACTTCACAATCCTATATCTACAGCAAGGAGAATCCAGCTGAATGGAAATACAAGACCTGAGAAATAAAGCTGTGAGGAATCAGTACAGATGATGCATATTCATGCACATCTACAAGATTTTTTTGTACAAGAAGAATAACTAATAAATTTGCGGTGTAGTTTTCTGTAAGTTGTTTTAAAGAATGATGTGATAGGAAAAATGTTATTTACATGGTATTAATGAATACAGGACTCAACTGCATACAAAGATTATTTTGCATTGCCTTTCCTTGAATAAAATGTAGAAAATAAAGTTGTTGTTGTAAAAAGGCAGATTGTACTTCATGCACTTATTTCACAGTATGAAGCAGAGTTCCAAAAAGAAACATGGCAAAATCTGAGACTTGCATATAAAAATGCAGTATGAATTACTCCATCTGAATATATCTTCAGAAACAATACACACAATTATCCATTTCTTCTTTATTATGCAGTTCTCTACCATTATTCAATATTGTCCCTAATGCTTCTACTATTTCTATTATCACTATACAAGTAAAGATTGGATTCTATTTTTAGTTCTCATCTTGAATTGCTTTTTGAGTCTGGATAAGGTGCCTGTCTTTATTTCTTCTTTTAAGAGAAGAAAATTATTATGAATAATGGCTTACTTTGAATACTGCCTTTCTTTTGAAAAATGCTCTGCAGGTGAAACAGCTTCATGACTTGACCTAAAGTCTAGTGAGTTTGTAAAAAGCTTTTTATTGAGTTCAGTCAGTTTTGGGTTAGGGTACCTATGTTAAAATGAATCATACTGAGCAACCAACTTTTTATTTAGGGAAACGCCACCAAAATGATACTTGACATTTTAATTAATTATACTGTTTTATTATTCTCTTCAAATGATAACATTTCAAGTTTTAGATTCTGAATTGAATGCCATATGTAACTGGCTACCGAAGAGGAAAAAAGGAAAGTTGACATATCCTAAAATTATTTGAAATATCAAATAAATTTGAATGGACCAAGTTGCTACTGTCACTACACACCACAATAACAAAAACAAACAAGAAAAGAAAACAAAGAACCAAAAAAAACAAATTGGGTTTTTTACTGGAGCAAAATAAATAAAAAATTTAAAAAAAAAATGGAACGTAGGGTTGTGTTTCAGCAATATTGCCAAGTTAACTTTCTAAAGTGCTGGACAGATCAGTTTCAAGTGAAGAATTCTCTGCTAGATTGTGTTACTGTCCTGTTTTTCTTGTATCACAGAGATCAGAATTACTCCAATTGACTTGTCAGCATTATAATACTGGTGGATATTGGGTCCACTGTGGACATCCTGCTTCACCATGGTCTTCCCATGGGCAGCAGGAGGATCTTCACTCCAGAGCCTGAAGCACCCCCACCCACTCCTTCTTCAGTGACCTCGGTGTCTGCAGGGCGATCTCTCTCACATGTTCTCACATCTCTCTTCAGCTGTATTGCTGAAGATTTCCTCCTGTATTCTTAAATACCTTATCCCAGAGGTGCTGTCGCTGCCCCTGATGGGCTCAGCCTTAGCCAGGGATGGATCCCTATTGGATCCAGCTGGCATTGGCTCTGTTGGGTAAGGGGAAGGTTTCTGGCAGCTTCTCACCCCTGCAGCTGCATTGCTACAAAAAAAACAAATAAACCAAAAACACAAACCCACAAAAGGTGATACCTGGGCTATTTGAGCCTTTAACCAAACATCTTTAGTTACTGTGAGTTAAAAACAGAGAGTACATGTAAGTAAAATGCCTAAATGTGACCAAGCTGGTTATGAAAGAAACAAGTAAAAATAAATGAAATGGACTGTCTTTAAATTGTGTAAGTTCACTGGAACTTTGAAGACTCCTCATCAACCGAAAAACAATCCCAAAATCTAACAAAGAGCAGATATGTCATGTCTAAAAAGTCAGCTATTTTTCTATTTACCTCCTGGATAATGTCTTTTGATGGATAATACGGGCGATGGAACTTCATTCCTAATTTTTATAAATGTTCTGAATGAAAAATTTTTATATTTTTAGAAACAGATTTCTTAAATAAGCATGGTATAAAACAGTAGTCTGAAGTATATTTACTTCATGAAAGAGATCAACTGAATTTATTTGTTTCTCTTGTTTCACTTTAACAAGGACAACAAGAATTCTAGCAAAGTAGATCAAATGAAGGTATGATGAATTTACCCTTTCCATCCTCAAAATAGTTACATACTAATATAGTTTTATTTTCGTTAAATATCCAATTTTTGTTTCTTATTTGTATGAATTTTCAGCTGACATCAGCAACTGACATAAACAATCACAGTAGTAGAATCTGTAAAATAAACTGTGTGAGGCACTGCATAAAATGTCTGAACAATCTGAATGAAGCATTCTGTTCTATAAGGGAGAACTGTTATTTAAAATCTATACCTATTAGAGTATATAACATTAAAAAAATAAAAACTGGTAACTGAATGTGGAAATTAATATTTGGTGGCAATCACTTTTAATCACTTTGAATAAAAACAGCAGAAAAAAACTAGGGAAAGATGTGTGGTGTCTGTGACTGAGCCCTGCATTGATTCCAAACTGCAGTTTCCAGACAACTTCCAAAAACATTCCTGTGTGTAGCCAAACAGCTAGAGGCATCACTGGCACGTTTGAAAAACTTATCTGACTATCTGACTGAACAGAATAAATGCGTGGGGGCTTACTGGTTCATGCTCAAGAGAGCTAAGTAGTAAAGGCAGTAAATTTTTCACCTTTTTAAGTTTTTTATATTAAAAGAAAACTATTCTAAGATACTAAGGCAGAGGAATGGCAGTGAATTTAAGACAAAATTAAAGAAAATCTACTGGAATAAGTTTAATAACAACTATGACACGATCTAGTGCTGGAGATGTCTCAGACCCATAAGAGATTAGAGTTAGAAATTACAAAGGCGTGTAAAATTAAATTTTCATACTGCTTCAGTTATTAATAGAATCTCCTCTTCAGAGCTGATATGATTTATAAAGCACATTAGGTTTTCCCACTATATTTATATAACAACAAAACCAGTGGAAATAACAAACAAACATGTTTTATTAGGGTAAGGAGGAAGCTGAAAAAAGAAATAACTCCTTAGTATGTCTGGATCGTTTCCACGGTACCGCCATATGGCAGATTCAGCTAGTGTGCAGTAAAGCTGCAATAATTTATGATTGTTTTAGGCAGATCTGGCAACTGTTTACTAAAGATAACAGAAACTAACCTTTCAGTGAATATCGTGCTATACTCTCACCATGCACAATCTTCTAGTGGTCCTAAGTGTCTCAAGGGTGGAAAGCAGTTCAAGTGGTTTGAAATGATCACAATGATTTTTTGTCTCAATGGCCATGGCCAAAGAATGACTGAAGCTTCCTTTCTGCTTTCTTTGACATGAAGAAAGGTAGGTAAATGATGTCTAAGTGTAACTTTACATACAGAACAGGGAAAAGAAGGTGACTAAGTTACCAAATGCAATGAAATCACAGAAAATGGCTGCCAGGTCTCTAAGTGTACACTGTAGCTTAAAAAGGGTAATATAAGAATAAATAAATTAAAAACTATAACTCAATGGTGGTTTTGCATAACAAAGTAGCTCTGAAGTACATATGAATACTTTTATAAAAAGATTTATCCTGACTTGTGCTATTAATTGTTTTTTAAGGTTCTAGTTCTGTCACAGTTCAAACCAGAAATCTGTACTGTCCTGGTCTTGTATTCTTGCTGATGGTAGAACTAACTCTTCTGACCAAAAAAATCAGGCAATTTTTAGAAGCAAACTTCTCAGAAAAACTGAACCAGGGTAACAAAATACTTTCTGAAAATGGTGATTGTGTTAGTGCAAGGAAAGTAAGCAAAATCATGACATGAATCTTTAATTTAGAATTATTTTCCAGAATATAATAACTTAAGATGCACTCATCAGTTATCCACTTAAAACTATAGAAAATTGTGGTCAGTTCTTATATATCCACTCCAGAATTCAGAATAATTAATCTAATAATTCATAATTATTGTCTATTTTGTGGGCATTATAAGAAAAAAAAAATCCTTGTACTGCATTTTTGCCAGTCTTCCAGAAATGTTATAATGCAACCAAAGTTGCCCAATTTTAAGAGATAGCAGAGGTGGCTTAAAATAGTGTCCTGTTTGCTTGATATTTTTGCTTCTATATTCAAGCTTTCATGAGACTTTCATGTGGAACATAGAAAAAGCAATATTTTAGACTGCTTTTATGTTTTGTTTAAGTCACAGGCTCCAGGTGAATAAAGACTACTAATTTCTACTTATAGTAGAAGTATTGATATCTCAACATGTAACACTGATAATTATTCCTATTATTAGTTTAGTACCTATCAGCACAGTATTAAGGGACAGATTTAGAATGCCTAGGAAGTGGACTTCCAGTTTGAAAATGTCATAACATTTCTCTGCTCTGGCCCAGTGTAGTTGAGCATCCAGTGTATAAGAAGTCTGATGGATACAGTATAAAGATGTACTGCACAAAGTCTGCTCCCATGCCTCTTCCCAGTTTTGCAGACAATGAATTGGTTGTCAAGCAGAATACTGTTTTGCTGGACCAGTGATTTTCAATCTTTTTTTCTTTCTTTTTCAAATTTGCAGATAGAGAATATATTTCTGCTGGAGAAGCAGAACTTTGAATAGCAAATTTTAAGCCCATCAAAAATGAGCTTATTTTTCAGTCACCTTTCATATTTCTCTTGGTGTTACCTGATTAACGTTCAACTCAGAAACTAAACACTTAAACCCATTGTGACTGATATTGTAGAGAAGCTGAAGAAAAAATCAACCCTTAACAAAGGTATTGTAAATTCCACATTAAACTGAGCAAAGTGATGAGGACATATGAGTTCAGAGAATTGGGAAGTCATAAGGCAATAGCAGGGGTCTGTTTGTAGGTCACTGCATTCACTTTCAGGAAGTTAGCTATTCTGAAGATTCTGTTTTCTGGTGAAAGAATGGATTTCAAGAGGGATTTCAAGCAGATCAATGGTGTTGCTTTGCAAGTATTTGTGGGAAATCATCCCAGCCAGAGTAAAACAACAGGAATATATTAAAATTCTTTATAACTTTATGCTTATAGTATGCTCTGTATTACAAAATAATTGCTTCGGCATTGTATCTTCTAGTAGAAATAATGATTCTAGTATTTTTTATTGAGTGTTTGTCATTTAAACACTAATTCAATTGCCTTTGCAAATATTTGCTTTCTAGCTGTTACCACAAGCTCAGCACAGTGCACCTTTTGAATCAAATCAGGAAATCCCTGTCATTTCACTCAGTGTCTTCCACAGGATTACTTGAAGAAGTAAGCTTTAGGTGAGGAATTTAACAACCTAGGGACTCTGTCTTATTAAAAATCCTTGGTTTGCTTTTGTCTGAAAACCCAGTGTCTGAGCTTCAGATTGAACTAAATAAAGTCACTATTTTTTTTTTTTTTTGTTTCTTAGGATGTTGAGCATATACTTTGATAACATTTTTCAACCACTCCCTTGTTTTTAATATCACAGCTTCTACAACCAGGCATTTGTGTGAGGTTAATAATCATCAAACATGTTTCTAAGAGGTTCTGCTAGTGTTCCTATTGGCAAATGTCAAGTTTGTATACAGCTACTTTGCAGATGTTCTGCAGTTTCCTTAAGTACAAGAACACCTCTTAGCGCAAACCCAGACTCTGCGATCACCTGCCCTGCTAATGCTAATTATATTGAATGGGGCTGGGGAGTTCATTATAGCAACGCCTTAATGTTCAACTCCTTAATTCAATGTATGACATCTTGCCTCTATACTCATCAGTCATACAGTTTAGAATTAGAAGACAGGAATAGCTTGTCTTTCTAAAAGACAACCTTCTTGGTTACAATGAAATCAGGAAAAATCCTCCATTTTCATCAGTAAATTTTTTTCTCCAGTCCTTATGTCTAACAATGAAACCTAATCTCTCACTTGACTTCTCTTTTTACTGTTTGAACACTGCATTTTATTTAGATTTTCCCTCCTAGACTGAAGGCCATGTCTGAATCCACCTTTTCTCCTCAATGAGAAGTATATATAAACTATAACTTAGTGGTAAAGTTCACTAGAATCATGTAATACTCTTGACATTATAAATTACCATGAAACATCAGTCTTCATAAGTTGGCTGACTTACCTCCTTAAACTTAAGTACAGTGTCATGCCAAGAATCACCGAATAATTCATTGGCAAAGATTTCCAAGATTAGTGAGTGCAACCTTTGATGGGTCACTGCCTTGTCAACTAGGCAGCACTAAATGCCACACCTAGATGTTTCTTGAAGACCTCCAGGGATGGTGACAGCCTGGGGGCAGCCCCTTCCCATGCTTAACAACCCTTTTCAGGAATTCTTTCTGGTATCCAGCCTGAAACTCCTCTGGCACAGCTTGAGGCTATGTCCTCTTGTTCTGTCACTGGCTGCCTGGGAGAAGAGGCTGACCATCAGCTGGCTACAACCTCCTTCAAAGTAGCTTTAGAGAGCCTTAAGGTCCCTCCTGACCCTCCTTTTCTCCAGGCTAAATAACCCCAGCTCCCACAGCTGCTCCTAATATGACCATCTCTAGGCTCTTCACCAGCTCCCTTGCCCTTCTCTGGACACACTTCAGCACCTCAATGTCTTTGTTTAAGTGAGGGGCCAGAACTGAGCACAAGATTTGAGGTGTGGCATCACCAGGGCTGAGTACAGAAGTTCTTAATTGAACAGATCTGTCACATAAAAAATGTCATAAACCTGTAGAAACACACTGCAAGCCAGTGTAATTTTGTACAGACATAATCTATTAGTAACATGTTACTTTTTTCTTTGATATGATATTTAATGTTGAGCTTATTACTTTGCAATTATCTGAATAGATATCTGTGTACTTCTATAGGGTTTTACATTAATGCTTTCTCTTAGTGCTTCCATTACAGATATTTTAAAAACCAAACAAACAAAAGTCAGATTTTATTTCAATTGTGATACGAATTTATCTATTCTACATATGTTTCAGCAATTTTAATAAACAATAGAATCCATTCAAATTTTTAATTTTTGCTCTGGGCTTTTTCAAACTGTTTAAGGAACTAAGAAATATCTTCTGTCATATACCTGAAGATGGACATAATCTGCAGTATTTGCTTGTCATCATAGTGAGAAAAGCCTTGGATATCTTTATTTCCTTATGAGCTTGCTTGCAAACTAACAACTCTAGGCAAGCCCATTAATACCTTTAGAGTCAACTGGCACAGTGAAGCAAATCAACTAGTTTAATTCAGAATTCAGTGCTAATTCATGATGCCTTCATTGCTCTGTGTTTGGGACAACTAATTAATCAAATTCAGCTTAGGTTGTTGAAATGATCTGCCTAAATAGGATTTAAACTGATTATAATTTTTAAAATAGAGTCTCATTACCTGGGTAGATTTGACAGAACATTTATGTCTGTGTTTGAATTGCTAATGTACAATTAGAAAAGTAATCATGTAAAGTATTAGAACACTATGTGCTCTGGGAATTATTTATTACTCCTTGAGTAGCCTCTCTGATATAAAAAATAATTTTCACTAATAAATGAAAAAAAGCAGAATTTCAGTATCACATTTACAATACCTCTTTATTAATGAACATACAGACCATACTGAACTGCTTTGAAGAAAATTCAAAATGCATTGCTAAAATGGAAAAGAAATTTAAAAAATACAAACTGCAAAGGAATTTAATCCATTATGCTACAAGGTGACTTTTTAATGATGTGTTTGGAAGCAATAATCACTCAAGCATATATATGGTAAGTATCTTTGAATTTTATGACCATGTTTTGAACTGCATATACATACCCACCACCACACACAGAGAGACACAGAGACATCGTGAGGGATGGGATGAGAATTCCACCATCTTGTGTTTTGTTGTGCTGGTGCATCCTTGCTCTCCCCACTCCTCTTCTGTTCTGCTCTATTATCTCAGGAGCTCCGATAAGCCCTAACTGAACCAGCTGAGCACCAAGTGAAACACTCCTTGATGGCACCAGTTTGTCACTGAAGTGTCCCTTGACTGTGTTTTTGCATGATAAAGGTGGGAATGATTCTGACCATAACAGGAACATCAACTGCCTGACCAAGGTGTAGAACAAAGAATGTGCAGTTATCCTTCTTAGCCCTAGTAAATCATTCACCTGAATTGTATAGCCCAAGTGAAATGCTGCTGTTTCTAAAAGACATTTTGAAATAATTAATTTTAGCTTGAGTGGAATGCTACCATTGATAAAAAAGTCTAGTGGTTACCCATTTGTATTATGGTGAGGCTGGAAACTGAGTGATGACTAGAGACAATCATCTTGTGATCCTATAAACAGTGGTCTTAAGTGAAGCCCTTTGAGTTCTCCTGGACTGCAGCAGGCTACACCAGCATCTCCCCCTAAGTGGGACACCTCTTGGAGCTCATGAACTCTCAAGTTCGTGGTATTCAAAAGATCATCACTGATGATGAGGCCTATGTTGATATTCCCTACCTCACCATTCCTCAAGGTGTAATCCATGCCTGTTGAGAAATGCTAAGGGATTTGATGTATTTCACTGAACCTGAGTGCAATTGTAATAGGTACCTTTACAGTCATAGATACAGATATATACATCTCAATGCATCTTTGAATTGATTAAGATATGAATGATATTATTGTGAATCTATAATTAAGTCTTTTTTGTAAATCAAGTAAGCCGTATTGAATCACCTTATAAATATTAAATTAGTCAATGATTAAGTGCTGCTAAACCCTTTTGTGTCGTTATCTTTTGTAATCATATCCTTTGCAGCTTTACCCTTTTGCGTTCCTTGTCTTCTTGTAAATCATTCTAAATTGATTCTAATCCAATTTTCGTATGTATGCTTCATCTATCTGGAAAGTAATAGAGTGAATCTTGCCATAAAACTCTGTTAAAGTCATACTTTCACAAATTTCATAAATTCATATAAAACCTGCCTTTTGCCGATACCTTTGATGATGATTCTTTAAGTGACCTAAGCACTCATTCAGGATATGTATGAAGCAATGGATCTAATAAAATCCAGTTTGATTTGTGATGTACTGTGACGTGCATGGAGAATGCAGCAGAATCCTGAGCTAAAAATAGTTTCAGATTAAGATAACCTGGCAGATGTATTCCAGTGGCACAAATAGCTGCAAACAGCCACTGAGTCCATGGCTCAAGAGCAGTCCACAGAGTGAATTCAACACAAAGACCTTCCTGAAGCACTCGGACGTTAAGCCCTCAGCACCAGCCATTACCTGTTTTTCTTTACAGATGGACAGCTCTTGCAATATAGACGCAACCATTCCTGTCCTGCAGTCAGGCAGCAGACTTCACACATACACAAATGTACAGCTTCCCCTTGGGAGAGCAGCCATGACTGGCAGTGCAGAGAGAAAGCATTCAATGGGTACGCCTGTATTGGTAAGAACCATTTTCTATATCATTAAATTAATAATAAGAGTAAGAAGATTCCCTAGAATAGTTTTCTTGCAGGCCAATGAGCATTTCCCAAGACTTTGAGAATGTGTTTCAGGATTTAACTCAAAACTCTTGATGTTTGGTTTTGAGGTGCAAGGCTGGTTTGAGGGCAAAGGCAAAGGGACAAGTGTATTCAATAGCATGAATATAGACATTTCCATTTCAGGTGGCCTCAGTACCTGTTACAGGAACACAGTTTTTCCTAAGGCCTCCAGTGAGGGTCTGTGACTGCATTTGACATGAAATTTTTTGAAAGAAATTTTTTATCCAGATATATAATGTACAAAAACCCATTGTGATTTCTCCTCTCTTTCCATGTTTATATGGTTTGCCTCCTTCAGAACTTCTGTCAACTTAGCAGAAAAAAAGTATTTTTCTACATAGGGGTGACGTGATCACCAATTTTTTTATTGTATTTGCTGGAGACAATTTTCTGGTAGATGCTACAATATTTTTCTTACAATCTGATTTAAGGGAAAAAAAAAGAATGAAAATATTCTTCTTCCTACAATGTCTTCCCATTTATTCTTTGAAATCAATTAATCCACATGTGATTTACTGATTCACAGGTCCTTCATGTGACTTTTAGGTGCAAATCATTTCCTCAGCTGCCTTGGCCAGAAGTGTGACACTGGCATAATTAAGGAGACAAAAGTTATTCTTTATAGTTTGCAAATAACATGACAGGTTTACATTTAAAAATCAACCAACCAAGCTGCATTTCCTTCAGGGTTACATAAAGACCATGTGCTAGAACTAGTATTCTGTCTCACATTTTAGATGCACTCATGCTTTACAGTTAGATGATGGAATCCATGCACCAGTTTTAGCTAGAATTTTCTTATGGAAAACATTTAAAGTTCTATTGCTATTGGATATTTTACCAAAGATAAAGTCTGCAAGATTATCTTGGGAAACCTGAATGAAAAATTTAACATAAGGTTCTAAAAAGAAACACAGTGACAATATCTAACACAGCTGACCAGTCCCACACAAAAAACAATATTATATTGATACATTAAACTAAAGAAATCTCCACTTGGAATTTATTTAATTAACATAATTCTCTTGCATCCCAAGATTTTAATATTTAAATCACTTATGGTTCATGTATTAAAAGAATGAGAGATTTAACAATTGGTTAATTTTTCCTTATTTGCATGTTCCCATATTTTTGCTTTTGTTTTTCATCTTTTCCACCAGTTAAACCACAGAAACAGTCAATAAAATTCTGTTTGTGCTAGTGTTTTACACATCTAAGTTTTGCAGAGGAAGATTTAATATGAGTAGATATATTCTTCTATCTTTGGCAAACAGCAGAGATAAGATATTAATCTGTATATTCCAAATATACTTGGTCTATACATACAAAACAGTGTCCTCAAAAAGATTTAATTTTGTGTCTTAGAATTGTTTTTAATTCCAATCTAAATTCTTTAATATAAATTTTACCATGTTGATCATTGTGATTGTGGTTTTGGAAACTTATTTCCAATTAATTATTAGGAATCAATCTGTAAATACTAATTCTAAGGAGTGCATTTCCAGAAGTTAACATGTTAGCAATAGAAATCAAAATATAAAGGTCTTTAAAAAATGTCATAAGGCCTTTTATTTTGTTTCAACTTTAATAATGATAATGTATATTATTATTATGAATGTCTGTTCATTTATTCAAGGCTTCCAGTGTTTCAGATATTCTAAACTTGGCCTGAGATATAAAGCCAAAGTGATTTTATTATGTAACAAAAATTTTAGGTCTGTAAATTTTAGGTCTGGTTTTCTCTTTCAAGTAAACCTTTACTTCCTAATACCATTTTTTCCCCTAATATTTCTTCTTATCAATTTACATAACATAGAAAGATAATTTCCTGATGATATGTTTAAAAAAATAATATATTTGGGCATCATTATTTTCATCAGCACTACAATAAAACATGAATGACATAATAATGAAATCAAATAATGACCAGGAAAAGAAATCTTAGTCTCAATTACACACTGTTAGGTATCTTTCTTCTAGTAGGTAATGAGAACTGTCATTGACCTTATTCGAGTCACTTCTCACGTTTAAGGTACTTTTTCATTTAACAGGTTGGGTCAATTCACAAGATTTAATATTGACTAAGATGTCTTTTCTTATTGGCAAATGAATAAGCTCTTCACTGCTAAAGCTGACAATAGAACTGCCTGGATTCCTCCAAATTCAAATTTAGAACCCTTCAATTACCTCTTATTACATTCACTAGACTTAATTGTGGTATTTGTTTAAAACCTCAATTTCATTTGAAAATGTATCTGTTCTTTACTTCCATTCTTAACCTGCCATGTATATTCACTTCAGTATTAATGTAAGATATAAAAACTGGTAATGTACAAATATGGCTTTCATATGACTAACTTAATCCTAGTGTGCAGAAATTCTCTAAGTGAACAAAACACCAAATCCAGTTAGCACTGAAATACCTTTTACTGTCTTATATTTTATTATATTAGGAAAGATGAATCAAAAAACTGCTGAAAAAGTACAAATTTGTAAATATTTCCTACATTTCCAGTCACCTGCCACAACCATTGGTCAAATAGGGATAAATATATTTCGAGACAAAGTCTTTCTGTAGTCCCAGAGTCTTTCAGTCCAATGTTTTTAGTATTTGCGTGATAGTATTCAATATAAATAAACTGCCAATTGAATAATACAGCACTGTGTGCATTTTGCAGTTTAAAAAAGCAAAGATTATGCAAAAGCTGGAATAAGAAATCCTCTAAGTGCAACAGAGGATTTTCCAGAGAGGACAACTGAACAACTGTTCTGTGTTTTAAGAACAGTCATACTTGTGAGTCCTTCCTGCCATGGACGGCAATGCCATAGTGAGAAAGAGCAAAAGAGTCAACTTGTGTGACTGTCTATGGAAGCAAAGGTTAAGCACAGGTTTGCAGAATTGAGTGCATGACTTGTTCACTTACTGGCTGCTTCTAGCATCTAACTTAAAAGCAGTTCTTGGATCCCAAAATTAGAAGTTAATGTTCCTCATTTAGTGAATAGGAAATAAAAATAGGAAAAGATGATGCGCCCAGAAAATGAACCTAGTAATAAAGGCAGGTGCTTAAATTTAGACTGTAAAATCTCTCTGCCATTTCACAACATTTTATTATTGAGTTTAAATTAGTTTTTTGAATCTAGTCATCTATATAGCTACAAGAACAAACTTTGTTGGCAGCTGAACAAACCATAAGCAAACTGAAATATGCGGTCAAAAGAATTTATTTTTAAAAGAGAGGGTTTACTTCAGAAACATATAGCTTAATTATTGTCACCTATTCTTATAAGTCTGTCCCATAAATATCTTAATGTTATTTGTTCTAGTACTTCAGAACCTACATCCTTGGTGTTATAATCACACAGTTTCTTGGTTTAGGATAATTTACACTCACAAATGTGACAAATATGAAGTATCTTCAATGAGCAACAACAAAAATATCTCTAAAAGTTTTTAATAGTTAAATATTTATAGATTATTAAGAAAATGAACTAAAAAGGAAATTGGTGTGATGACTATTCTGCTAGTTTTGTCTCTGCTGTTAGGGGAAAAAAAAGATGAACAGTGCTCTTATCACATGATTCAAAATATGATGAAGACATTTTTATATAAACTAACATAACTTCTGATTCCTTGCTATTTGTTATTTCTCTGGATATGATTATTTTGTATAAATAGCTTTTAAAGATTCATTTGATTGTCAATACAGAGATAAATAAAGCAAAATCAGTGCAGCACTCAGATGGTAGTTTTGTATCAAAACCAAGCAGTTTATCCAGCTGACACATAAACAGTGGCTGAGATATCCTTAAACTGCACATGAGAGGTGAAGCACCTCACCGTCCTGCTCAGCCTCCTGGCAGCCTGGCATACTTCAGTAGTCACCATCCCACCATGCAATTTTGTGGGTAGTTTTAATTCAAACCACAGGTGCACAATCAGGGTAGGAAATGGTGCCTCATCTCTCTTGCTCTAGATGCATGGAAGAAAATGAGCAGGAAGGAAACCTAACTCAGATTATGCCCATAATCAAGAAAAAGTTATTCTAAACCATCTCCCTTTTAAGATTATTATGGGCAGCATCAAACAAATGAAGGTCTGCATTCATGTAGAACAAGGATAGAGATTTTGTTGGGACTTGGAGGTTGGTTCTCTGCTCTTCATGCAATCCAGTTAACAGGATATTTCACTACTACTGTGTGGTAGTTTGACCATCAAAACCATGACATACTGAAAGGCCACAGGCTTTGTGTCAATCTAATAATGTAGGACTTGGTTAGCCCTTGACTTTAAAGTCTTGGCCTGAAATGATTTTAGTTTTTTTTACGATAAACCTACTGTAAAACCAGCTTTTCCAAAGCAATGTGGACATGAACCAATCAGTGAAACATCTCTATGGCCAGGGATTAATTTGTCCCCATTTGGTTATTGTCTCTGTCATCAGAGACTTGTGACACATAGTCTATCTCTTCATTGACATGCAGATAATTTCACATTAAGTTACTATCATATTCCCTGACACATACTTCATGTTCTCTGGTTAGCTTATCAAAATGTCAACATCTCAAATAAAGAAAAGCTGACCATACGCAGGACCTCATAGCCAAGGTCTGTTTCGGGCTACAGAAAAGAACTACATTTCAATACTATTGCTACTTCAACAAAAATTATTGTTTCAAATAGAACATGCAGGGTATTTTCAGAACGTTTTGTGTTTCAACACAAAATTGAATATTTTATTAGAATTTTCTGTTGAAATGCTTTTCTCTCTGTGTGTATAAAATTTGAATTTTTTTTTAAAGAAAAGCATGATTTTCACTGGTGTTCCTCTTGGATCAATCGCCTCACTGATAAGAACAGTTTTAAAATAAGACTTCAGAGAAGAAGACTGGGAGATGCTTATATAATGCCCAGTTGCTAAAGAAATGCCAAAACAATTTTTTAAATAATGGAAAATAAGGATGGAAAGAACAGATGGTTGTCCTCAAATCTGTACCCCTGGAACAAATGGCATGGAGCTGTCCTTTAATGAAGAAAAAAAGAAAAAAGTTAAAGAAATCAATAAAAATAAATATATAAAATTAAAATCAAAATATCAAAATAACTCAGATATTGAAAGAAAAATTTGTGAAATCTGACTCTACAACTTCATTTTTTCCCCATTTTCTAATTTCACAAACTGCACTTCATAATTTATTAAATCAATAATAATATATCAAGCTCTGGTTCCTAGAGCAATGAAAAATTGAAAAAAAAACTATTTTAATAACAATTTGGTAAAAATTAATGGAATTAGATAATCAGTGAAATATTCTATTGTAATGTATTGAGGCAAAAATATTACTGATATAATGGCATGTTATTTTTATCACAGTGAAGGCAGACAGGGCACAACTCAAACAATTTAAATTGTAACTTCATGTAATATAGGAGCATTTACAGTACCTAATGCATCAGTGCTCAAAAACAGATAAAGCAATAAAGTTCACATATCCAGCCAATGGCAAATTTGATTAAAAGTTGGTTTTAACAAGGTTTCCATTCTTTTTGCTGTCCCTTGGGGACTGCTGCTCCATTTTAAATTAACATTTTATTATGCTATGTGGTTTTTCAAGTGTTATTAGATTAATTAGCTGATCTTGTTTACTTAGGTTGACCTTTTTATTTGGTTTTGGATTCAATATTGAGTTCTGGGGATAGAAACTCCAATTGTAATTTCAAAGTGAATACGCCTCTTATTTTTAAAAGTAGTTCTTTACACTATATTTCATCTATACCAATTGTATTTCTTAGTGAAGTCAGACATTCTTCTAATGAGTTATTTATCACAGTCTACAGCTGTGGTTACCAAAGCCTCCTTAGTCAAGGGGAAGAGCAAATTAAAATTTTATAGTTCACATATATGAGATTCACAGTGTTTTAACATAGTTCCTTTTAGCAATTCAGAAACTTTGTATTCTTCCCACCATTTAACAGGTTGCCACTCTTCAGCTGTTTTAGATGCAATTAAGTACAAAAATATTAAAGCTCCATCACTAACAGACTGTACTTCCACTGCTAATGCATGACAGTAGAAATCCTATTCCATGATAAGTGTAAACTTCATTTTCTCTTAAAACCTACATATAATAAGTGTAATAGTGCATCTTTTTTTCCATACATAAGAAGTAGACAAGCAATGACGTAGTGTGGACAATCACTTAAGAGAGCTAGGAAAATTACAGCCTGGAAAATCTTCCAGGCCAGAGCTTCTCAGCTCCATTCCCAGGCTGATAAGCTGGTTTTAGCTTAAGCTGGGGAGAAATTCTCCCAGGATGATAATTTGGTCAAAACAGAATAGAATCTGGTCAAAACAGAATGGAATTAACAACATTGATTAACACCTTTTTTGGTGCCTGACCAGTCCTGGGAAAGAGGTGTCAGTTTCTCTGAACCAATCATCTTTATTCTGCCCTTGGAGTTGTGAGTCGTTCTACTTAAGCACGGGTGTTTCTGAATAAAATTTGTCACTCTTTCCTGTCCTGAGAGGGACCATGTAGCTGAGTCTTATTTCTGCCGCATCTAAAGGGTTAATACCCTAAACCTCACAGCTACAACGTAGGACTAAAGAGAAGGTAAGATGTGGTCTTGTGGAACTCATTCCATTCGCCTGTCAAGTAACATGAGATGTGGGGGCATAATTTGATCACATTGAATTGTATCTCTCATACTTGCCGAAAAGGCTGTTACTTCTGCCTTTCCCATGGACATGTAAAAAAATTAAGTCTGCTTTGTCTATTTATTTTCACTATTTTGATAAGACAGAGAGAAGCATTTAAATTATAGCTGGCACCAGTAGGCAAGTTAGAATCTTATTAACATATAAACTAGTGGACATAAAACCCCAGCCAAATAAATTTACAGTGCGTTTTGCTCATCATGATTGTTACAGATTTTTTAGGTTTTGCTCCCTGAGAAAACTATTGGCTGCAAAATCCTCCAAATCTAAACCTTTTCAATTGCTATAACAAACTCTGGAGATGGCCATTTACTAACACTCTTGTGCAGTCAAATTTTAAATCAAACACCTTATTTGGAAGTCTTATCTTTGTGGAAGAAATTAGAACATTAGGTATAACATTTTTCAGTAAAATAAAAGGTTTATCAGAGCTGTCTTTTGTTCCACCTTTCATTGTCTGGACATAATAACATAGAAGTGTTAGGGTCGGTCCGAAGTTTCCTTTGTCTTTGCCTCTCGACCGTCGCAAGGAGACTTTGAGGACCCCCACCCAGGCTGACTCTGAACAATGGTTTCCTGGCCTGGGTGGATGCTTGTCAAGTCACTGTGTGCAGGTGTGTTGTGTTCACTGGACTGTGCTGTTGTGGCATCAACCGGAGATTGTGGCATCAACCAGAGATTGTGTTGTCCCAACTGGAGGCTGCATGTACTGCACGATCGCACCTGTCTCCCAGAGCACCACACAATGGACCATAAATCTTCACACTTTTTGGCCAGAAGCCTCACGCCTTGGAAAAGGACTATAAAAGAGCGACCCTCTGGAGAAGACCCTTGAGATCTCCCCACAGATGAAGACCCGTCTATTGGCTGGCCCATGAGAACATCCGTCTCGTCTCGTTGGTAGCTATTTTCCCATCCCCTTCTTTTCCTCTCTATACTTTGTTTCCTATATCTCTCCCCTCTATCGCAACTGAGTTGTTAGCATTTCATAAAAATGCATTGCTGTTGTTGAATAAACTGATTTTGTCCCCTGCATTTTGCCTGTTTGCACCTCTGAGATCAAACAAACCATCACAACCCCTGCTCTGTATTAATAGCGGATTGTGACAAGAAGTAATTCTGCCTAATAGCTGTTACAAAAAAATGTTTTGCAGTTCACCAACAGCTCTATACTTCATTGAAGATCGCAGAAACCAAACTTACTGAAAAGTCCTAAGACAACAAGAAAAAATGTAGTCTTTTCTTCCTCTGTTTTTGAAAAGACGATTTTAAAAAGACAGAAGGAAGAAGAACAAGTAGACAATGTAAAATAGAAAAAAAATGGCACAAATAAGCAGTCTTCCCTTTTTCCCCTAGATTCCCAAGAAAAGCAAAAATAAGTGCAGTTCATATGGCTCTTCATGATACTAACTGTTCATGTCAAAATAGCTAAAATATGATAAACAAAGAGAAAAAAAAAAGAAGCAAAAGTACAAAGAAGGTGAGAAGAAAGTAACATCAACATAACTGCTTTGATGCTCTTTGGCTGTGTAGCGATCATATTGTAATACCCATTCCCATAGCTTGCTAAGAACATGCTGTGACTGAGACTGTCATTACCCTGCAGCATATCACCAGATTAACAATAAAGAACATCCATCACTGATACAGACATAGGATCAATATCTGTGAAATCTGACAGAAAAACATTGTATGGAACTCGGTTAATTTAATACAGAATGATTTCATCTTGGATTACAGTAACAGAAAAGACAATATCTATCTTAAAATTTTGTTGTGCAAAGTATTAAAGTATTTTTTAAAATATGTTTGAATGGCACAATCAGCTGTTGGTTACTATTATCAGGTCAGCAGTAACGTTCTGAATTCACCTCTGAGGTTCTAACAGGAAATTTATGCTTTTAGTGAACAATTGCAACAGCCAAAAATTCTTCTTGACCCTAAGTAGACATTTCAAAACTCTTCCAAAATACTCTGGTTCATAAAATATTGCACATCCTTGCCAAAAGAGCTGGATATTAATAGTAGTTTATAGAATCCCTGAATTGTTTAGAAAAGACCTTTAAGATCATCAAGTCCAACCATTAACCCAACTCTGCCAAGACCACCACTAAACAGTTTGCCCTTTCATGGAATACCTTGTATGTGTTAGATTTGTTAACAGATTTTTCTCCTTTTTTAGATTAGTACTCACACAAGACAGAAAATAAAGATAAGGAAGGGCCATGTACAAATGCCATAATCCGCAGTCTTTAAGTTATTAATATGTGTACTTTTTAAGTAGCAGGAGAAGCCTCTCAAAAAGTCCAGCAAACTGAAATGATTACTCACAAAAATCAATTTATCTTTTGGTACAGTAATCCTTGGGCTGTACAAAATTAAAATATATTTCTTAATGCTAAAAATAAGACAAGGGAAATTAATAGAGTATCTTAATTAATAGTAATAGTAATAATAATCCAGTGAAATAGTTATCTGCTATGTAATAAACACATCTGTTTCTTGTTGTCCATGCAAAAATTCAGCGTGTATTTGGGGGAGTGTTTATGCATAAATCAGCTTCTCATTTAGTTTTCAATGCAAAAAATCCCGTTAAACAGCTAATTAAGTATTTCAAACAAGAGACACAGGCCAGCACCCTGCTATGATTGGTGTAGTGGTTTGATTTACAGCAGAACTTCATTTGATATACTCAGTGGTTTGAGTCACTGATATTACATACAGCAGTGACTTTTTTCAATGTATTAGGTAATTATATGCAACCATCAGTTTATTTTACTTCACTCCTTTTATTTCTTCAAACTTTGTTGCTAAAGGAAACAAACTTTGTCCTTTACATAAAGGACTTGATTTATAAACAACTACTTACATTCCTTGTAGTTATAATAGACCAAATTACCAATGAGTCAGAACAGGCACTTGAACTTAGTATTTGTACAAAATTTTTAGGAAGCTGAATATAAACTTTTCTGAAACAACACTATTTATCCATTTGTCAAATCCACCTATGTCTTTTGGTACCTGCTAGTCTGGCTGTGGTGCAATACACAGCTAGATGGAAAAATATTGTTTTAAAGAGACATGTTCAGTAGGTACTATTTACATATCTAGGGTACACCAGTAGTGGTGAATTAGTTGTCATGACCCTTTTCCACAGCAACTAAAAATTAAAACATTGATATTACTTGCCTTTATTAAAACTATTCTCAATTTCTCTTCTTCCTGGCTTGCCTGTTTTTTACCTCATGTACTTCCAATTCAGGATTTGAATGATGAGTAATTTGAGAGCAATGAGAACTGGACAAAGTAAATATGGACATGATGTGGGGATGAATACGCATTTAATGTGACTGGATGAACTATGGCATACCAAGCTTTTTCTGTAGTTCCCTCCTTCTCCAGCTATGAACGTTCTTTTATAGCACTTGAGTACTTATGAAAGAAAATAATAAAATGGAATTAAATTTCTTGTCTCACAAGGTGAATTTGCAAGATAAAAACAGTTCAGTAGCCTGCCATCCAATTTATTTCTCTTCCAAAATTATTTCAGTGATCTTGCTCTTAAATTTTGCATATAAGCATTCTTTAAGCATAATGATACTAAAGGAATTCCAGCTGTTGTCTAATATTAATATTCAGTTCACCAGTGACTGAATCTTTATGCATGTTCTTAAAATGAAGAGCTATCCATACCTTCAGCTGTATTATCCTCCCATTAAAACAATCATCAGGAAATTCTAAACTCCTGGTTAATGATTTTATTCTCTTTGACTATTGATATAAAAATTTTACCATTTTTTCCCTTTTACATGTCATGAGGGGAAGAGTGAACTGACTTTCCCTGTCAATGAGAAGAAAAAGTGTTTTTTAAAAAAAAAGGAAAAAAAAAGCTACTTTTAACTTCCTTTAGGGGGTACCGCAACCTTATTTTTACTGTCATCTCCCGAAGGCCTTTGGCAACTTTCCACAAAGGCATTTTAGAAAAGTAGCAAAAGGTAGTCTTGTCTGGTTTTGTCACATTTATGACTTCACTTGTTATTTGATTTCTTTTTTAACCTTTTGCATCACGTTTTTTTTTTAGCTTGTGACAAGGCAGAGAGCGGAAGGAGAGATAAGAGGTTGAGTTGCAACTCTTCTGAGCATTGTGAGATTTAAACTCAATGCATGAGGGTGTTATTAAAGATGCATTTGGATTGACTAATGCTTTTTTATCTGTAGTATGCTGAAAGAATTAATCAGGAAATTAAGTAAAACTGGTGATTTTTCTCTCAGTCTTTTCAGGTGGGAAATAAAACACAAGACAAAATTGAAATTGTTAATTTACCTGACCTTAACAGAAACATAGAAACCAAAATATGGCTTATGAACAGAACACAGAATGTTTCACTACATTTCGTTTTTTTTGTTTTTAGATGATAATATGAGAGAATGCTAAAATTATTATTTCAGTTTCTTTTTGATAGGACTGTGATAGCAAAATTAGAACTATTATTCAGAGAGATATCCATTCAGCAATAAATTTATGTACATTAAATTTCCCTTCTTAAGGAAAATAAGACTTAAATTCAAACTCCCTCCCACTTCCCTTTTCAGTCAGGGACACAAAGATAAAACTAATTTCTAATGAAAATACTGACAGGTGTTATTTCTTTAGATAATAAAAAGTTGTAATACAAATTATTCCATCACACTGCTCCTGAATGCTTATTTGGCATGCCAAGAGTTCTCATCATAAAGCTAATTCCCCCAAAATTTAGCCATTTAAAAATAAACTTTGAATCATTCACCTCTAGCCATTGCCAAAGGGCTCTTCTTTCCTACAGCATGAGCTTGTCTTAGGTGCACTTATGCAGACATTTAGAGCCACCCAAGGTACTGCTGAGCGTGAGATGTCAGCGAGCCTCTGGCTGTGCCACAACCTCTGGGCACCTCTTTGCACAGTGTCTAGAGATACTCTGTCCAGATATTTAAAAGCATCTCAGTGAAACAGATGCCTATTTCTAGGCAGGTGGACTACAGGCTGCCTCTACCTCACAGATACTGCATTAATTGCTATCAGAGAGTCTGTATATTTTTGGATTGTTTGTAGCAGAAGAACAGATAACTCAATTACCTTCAATATTGTACCATATTATTAAAGTTGTAATATCTTTGTGAATTCTAAATCTGTTTATTGAATTGGACTTTCAAGTACTGCTTACAGATAAACAGACTAAACAGACTAAACAGACTAAACAGACTAAACAGATAGGAGTCAACAAGGTAGAATATAACTCAGTTCTCTTTTTGACTAGATTTAAATTTAGAGACTAAACAGAATGCCTTAAATCAGAGATTTGAACCTTATACATAGTCTTCAATTAACAGTTTCAACACATTTTAATAATAATTCTTTAATCAATTACAGATAGTGAAAAAGTTGCTTTGTCTAGTCTCCAACTTCAACTAAATGCACATGTAAAATTATTTATTACTTGCTTCAGTGTAGCAAACAATAGACTTCACTGATATTCTAAGGTGAGTTGATTTCTCCTATTTGTAATATATCTCTTATTTCTTTCCAAAATAAAGGAAATTAATTATATAATTTTAAATTGTAAAACTTTAAAACCTTTCGTTCATCATTATGTTCTGTAGTTTTTTTGATCATTTTTTGCCTCAGGTAAGCATGACATATGAAACCTTTCAACAGACAGGTTCAGAATACAATTTAATGGGCAAATTTATCAAGAAGAAAGAGTCACACATACATGAATCAGAGCTCCATCCAACTTGGCCTTGAACATCTCCAGGGATGGGGCATCCATAACTTCTTTGGGCAACCTGTTCCAGTGCTGGAACACTCACAGTAAAGAATTTTTTCTTAATATCTAGTCTAAAACTACTCTCTTTTATTTCAACCCATTCACCCTTATCTTGTCACTTTATGTTCTTGTAAATAGTCATCTTGCTCCATCTTTCCTGTAAATTCCCTTCAGGTACTGGAAAGCTGCAATTAGGTCACTGTTGCAGGATGTTCACCTCTACGGGAGGGCTTAGCTGTTCTGCCTATCAGCTGCTGCCATAGCTCAGGGTATCCTCCCCCCCACATGAATTTGCTAATTGGTGAAATATCTCAAGCTGGACACCTGTCTGCTAGTGAGTTATTTCTGGTACCATGGAGGTGGCATTACAATAAACATCTTGCCTTCAGAGCAAGATTGAAGGAAGATGAGCTTGAATTTCTGACTGACAAACACTTCACTTTACAAACTATAAAAGATACACAAAATTTTCACAAGCAGAAGTCTTCTGCACATTCCCTGGAAATGTGTGGGGCTTCTCCCCAAAGTCAGGACAGCTCATTGTGGTTATTCTCTCAGGAGCTGATTGAAAGGAATCTGTGTACCACATCATCAGTTTGGTGGTAAGTTACATTGACTCCTAATCTATACCATTTCTTTTCTAGATATAATATAGGTTTCTTTATGTCATGCACTGTTTTATGTAATCTACTAGTTGTTCTTTGTTTTAACCTGTGTAGTAAGTAACTCTGTTTAAGGCCATTTGTCTGTTAATCTCATGCCTGTTCAATAAATGACTCATAACAGACCTTATCAGCCATTCTTAAGAACTTGTGAGCCAAAGTGATTTAGATCCAGGTCACCCAAATAAAGCTGCTGCCAAAAATCTGAACCTAAGGCAGGGCTTGTCTGACACCTTCACTCAATCCACAACAGTCAGCCTGAGGCCTTCCTTTTTCCAGGCTGAACAATCTCAGTTCTGTCAGGCTTGCCTCATAGGAGAGGTGCTCCATGCCTCTGATCAGCTTTGTGGCACCAGCCTTTCACCAGTTTTGTTGTCCTTCTCTGGACACACTCCAGCACCTCAATGTCCTTCTTGTGAGGAGCTCAAAACTGAACACAGGATTTGGGGTGCAGCCTCACCAGTGTCAAGAACAAGGGGATGATCATTACCTTGGTCCTGCTGGCCACACTATGCTGATACAAGATGAGATGCTGTTTGCCTTATTGGACACCTCAGCATATATTTTCTTCTCATGAGTTGCACTTCTGGTCTGTTTCAGGAGGACTGAATCTCCTAACCAAGTGTAGAAATTGTTCAGAGTCTGTCTTAGCAGAGTATGACCATATAAACTGGGAATAAGTAATTTCTGTGAGAAAGAATTTCAAGACAGAAAGATACTGAAGAAAAAAATGAAGGAAGAATGTTAATTTTAAAATCTACTAGTTAATGCTTTGAGTTAGACATAGTGTGTACCATGACTAGTCCTCTTTTCCTAAGACTGATAATACTATGTTATGTAGTCTTCAGTATGTAAAACAAATAAATTAAAACCAAAGCAATACCAAGGGGAGGGGCAAAGAAAAACAAAACCAAGGGGAAAAACTCAACAACCAAAGAGGAAACATCTTAAGAAGCAGGGATTACAATTCAGACGTTCTTGTTTGTAGATTAATACATTAATAAAAAAATAAAAACATACATATATCCATTCGCTTTCTGGATCTATGATGTTTCTACAGCAGAACAATGCATAAAATGCTTTCATTTGTATCTATACAAATTAGGTCATGACCTATTTTGATTCCCTAACAGTAGAAAGAGCACAAAACAGCTTCAGATCTGCAAGTGTTCTAATGTGCTAGGAAAAGTAAAGGCTTAATTAACACACAGTAATTGCAAGGCTTTGAGACTGTATACAATCCTAGATAAATTCCTTCTGCTGGAAATACTTTTATTTTTATTGTGGTTTTTTGCTAACCCTATGCCACAAGTCTCTTCTGCATAACAAGCAGAATTTATGGTTTGTTGTTGTGTGCTGTCAAAGCTTTAGCAACCTGTTCACCTGAGACTACTCTGGGGGATTAGTAGCTATAACAAATTAGAACAATGTAGTTTATTTATCAGAGCTTGTTCTGAAACACTGGTCAAGCAAACAAAATTAATAATAACATGCATACTGAAACTCTGGGGTTTGAATTTTATAAATTTTTTAGAAGCTCTCCACAGAATCAAATTCCATATTTTCACACATTGCAAATTATGGCCATGCCATAGTGAACAGATAAAAAGGGATAAAACTCCTCTTTTGCCAGTGATCAGGACAATGGCTACAATATTATTTGATTTTTGTTTGTTGTTTTGTTCAGCATTAGCTTAAACTTCATGGTAGTAGGTAGTAAACAGATTAAAAACTGAGTTATACAAGTGAGTTAACTAGGAGCTGTTAGGCAGTAGGATTGAACAGACGCTGTTTTTGCAATTCACTCTGGCAGATACAGGTGTGGAAAGGGTAGTTGCAGATTACAGGTATTCATTTTCTGTAACTACATGAGATATATGCTATGTTCTACTTCTGCCCTATCCTGTCATCTTACTACAGTAATTTGCATTCCTGACTACATTTTGTGCTAAAAATAGCAAGTCCCAGGACAGATAAAGTCTGTAGAGAGACTTGACAATTGGTTAGATCTGATTATTATATTAAAATGTTAAAATTCACCTCATTACACAGAGTACTTGCCTCAATTATTTATCCCATTAACCTGAGGCTAAAGATGCTGCATATGATACCAGCTTTTCTAGAGGCTAATCTCAGTGGATCTTTGTGAAGGTTAAAGGCTTGTCACAGTATAGACTGCAGAAATGCCACTATTATCAAAGCCTGACACATTTTTTCCCTTTTTTAAAAATTAAATTTAAGCTTCAACATATACTATTTAGAGGCAATCTCTCCACAACGTGCTCTGTTGCCATTTTAAGTATTTTAAATGCTCATATCATGAAGTCACCAGAGGACAATTTAAACTGCAGAGCTGAAAAACTAGTGGGAATGTTCCAAGGGTTTGTTGGGAGGTGCTGATGTTACCCTGTTCTTATTTTGTCAAAATTATTTTTGTCTGATCATGTGAGAACTTGGACTCAGAATCCATACACCTCATTATGCGTTTTTTCCATTTTTCAACCCTACTTTCACCACCCTAGAACCTTTGTTTCCTTGCAACTCTCTTCTACCCTATAAACATCCTACTCCAAAGACTTTTTCCTTACAAGTCCCAGTTTTGCTACCTTTGCCTCCAGTTTTGGTATTTCTGGTATACCTGAGGAACGTCAGCCTGATATTTTATTACTGACAAGGTTGCCAAGCAATGTTGGCCTTGCATGGCTCTGCTTCCTGAAGCTCCTCTCAAGTTTTCTATGAATTTGGAGCCTTTCTTCCTTAAAAGCTCCCCTCTTCCTGCCATGGCAATCTATTCCTAATAGTGCTTGCTGTCTGTAACTTTAGTCAGTTTATCACACCATGTTTGTCACTGCCAGTTGTTTCCCATGCCTTATTTACCCCAAATCAAGGCCTAGTCACATAATAAATAATTTCCCTGCAGTGCTGCTAAACTCTAAATTAAAATTCCACTGAATAAAAGAAGCGTACTAAGCCACTTTTGTGATCAAAAGTCACTTAAATTTATAAAACAATATAAAAGGAATAAACATCTTTTGCCTATTGGCTTAAATGGGACAAAAATTCACATGCATTTAGAAGAGTATGCATCAACTCCTTTCAAAATAGCAGATAAGCAGACAGAAGCAGAAGAGGAAAGTGAAGAAATGGAAGAAAGCAGAAAGACAACTAGAAGATTAAGAATTCTAAGAAGACATAGGAAAGATAGGAATGAGAATATTTCTGCTCAGAAGTTAGGAAAGACACTTCCTAGTTTGTCACTAGTTGTATAATAAATCATGTTAGTCCACTTTTTTTGCCTGCAAGTAACAAACCAAGGTTCTTCTGTGCAATCAAGAATTTCTTCCATGGCTCTCTTGTCTTACTAAATAATTCAAGTTCCTTTATTTAACAATGCCTTTCTTGTAGCAAAGTACAGGAATAATTCCAAAAGGTGGTGGCCTGATTAAGTTATCCTCTGCTAATTTGTTTATAACAAGAAAATGTTTCTGTCAGGCTATGGTGTCCAAAGGCTGATCCCCATGCACAGGGGTGGGGGAGCCCTGGCAGCCCCACAAGGCTCTGGACTGGCCCTTCCCAGTGCCACGGGAGCCCCAGGGGAGCCTCAAGGCTGGGCCAGACTCATGAGGTGCAGGAGAGGCTCCTTGGTGTGGGAATGAATGGGGGACAAAAAGGGCTGTTGGTGTCAGCTGGAGCCAGCCAGTCCTTGTGCACAGCTGTGCCTGTGCTGCAATGCTCCTGCCTCCTCCAATTAAACTCTATTCGTGATAGCTTTCCTGGCGAGGGGCAGGATATCAAATAGACGTAAGTAAAGGGGAACTGTTTTACTCCCAAGTTGGAAATAATCAATCTGTTCGGATATTCCAAAATAATGGACTTTCTTTCTTTCACAGATGCAAGCATTTGCTTTAAACAAAAATATATAATATTACCTTTGTGTCATAATAACCGTAACACTATTTTATATGCTGCATTCTTTATTCATGTTCTATCAGCTTAGAAATACATTAAAATGGATTTTGAATGTATTTGTGAAATAAAAATCACTATTAAAGGACTACAAATAAACACTACAAATTCTCTTAAAGAATGCTGAAGTTTTATCTGAGAGTAAATGATTTTAAGAACTTAAAATATTTTCTTGCCCAATTCTGTTTTAATTATTGAAAAATTGAATCCATTGAGCTTACATTTTCCAACCTGTGTTAAGTCGTTTCTAAATAATAAAATGGAGTCTAGAGAGTCCATTTTGAAAGCAAAAGATATTTTCTTAATTTTAAATATAAAATGAGATTATTTATAATATTCATTGATGGGCCATAAGAGACTGATCCAAAAGCTGTTGAAGGCATATGACTGTATCAGTTGATTTCAGCAGGCTTTCAATCAACTCTTCAACAACAAGAAATTATTATAGCGTCTGACTGAAATATGAGTCAGGCAGCCCTCAAAGATTTATTACAGAGTCTGAATAAGACTTTAAAAACTTAAAATAATTTAAGTAGAGGCTTATTCTATCAAAAGTTAATTTGGTACTGAATTCAAAAGCCTTGCAAAATGTCTGAATCAAAGAAGTAATTGCTAGATGTAAGAAACAGACTGTCTACAAGACAAACATTGGAAATACCAGGGTGAGGTTCAGTTCTGTATTCAGACACATAAACGTGAACTTGTGTCTGTGTGAAGTGGGTGACCCTGTTATAGTGAGCAGAGAAATTGTCACTGCTGTTAGTAAGGTGGAAACCACTTTCCTAAATGTAATCACACGTCTGGCCTCCTTCTGCTCTTACAGAAGAGCCTGAGTCTCCTGTGGGTCCTGTATTGCATCTCTTAATGCTCACTTCATCTCTCACTCTTCTGGCACGTCCCCTGTGTTTATGCAGCAACATCACACTCCTAGTAGAGCTTACAGATCTTGCGAAATACCCAATGCAGGCATTAGCTAGAAGAGAAGTTGAATAAGTCTCTGGACTCCATAGACAAATTTGACTATGTTGTCATTTGAGACCTACATGATACTTTAGAAGAGATTTTACAAACTATGTCCCATCCTGAAAGAAATTTAATACTGGTGTGTTCTGTGTTAATGTGATTATTTAGCTGTTTCATTAATGAGTGCCCCAATGTAGAGGAATGTTCCTGTTTATTTCCTTTTGAAAAAAGGGATCTGGCACTCCCATCTGTGCAACAGCTAAGCGTTAACTGGGAGGAATGCACATAATGCTTATGATAAGATAAAGGCAACACATTTCTACATTGCAAAAGTTTCACTTAGGTTAATGATATAATGAGTAAAAATTCTGGCTGTCAATCAAGGCTTGACTAAAGCAATCATTAAGTGGCAAAAAGGCATTGTTTCTTATAGGTGCATATGGTTCATTGCACCAGAGATAAATAGTTCAATGAAAAAAATATGATACTCAAGATACTTGTCCAGACAATTCTGCATAAAGTAGATGTAAAAGCGTTTAATTAAATGTCTAAGGTTTTCTGACAAATGCACCCAGGAAACCATGTATTATGTCCCTGAAAGGGAAAATAAGACACTTGGGGAAATTTCCATGTACTAAAACTCAAGTACAGAGCTCTTTTTTTTCAGATCTGTATTTATTATTCCAGATAGACACTCTACTAAAACTGGAGAGATGCTGAGGCTGGAAGTTCATTAATATGTGATCTGAATACAAACTGCCATTCTTAAATAAGGGATTGAGTCTGTCTGCATACTGGTACTCTCTGGGAACAGATACAGCTGATGAACTTATCTTGCAATGTAGGGTGATTGTGCCATTGCACTTAATGAAGCTGGCTGAAAAAGTGTTATTTTTCATACTGGAAAACCTAATACTTACAAAATAAAGAGATTCAGGCTCCAAGAGGTTTCTGTAGAATGGCACACTTCAGCTAAAAATCTGGCAAACAAAAGAGGGTGTCTCTAAAATTCAGAGAATGTATTAATTTGTAAGTTGTAATTTACACAGATCATAAAACTGGAAGTGATAATATTTCAAAACTGATGTCTTTTATACTTCTAAGAATTATGAGTTAGATACTGTATTTAAAAAATGGAAAATATTCAGAGGTTTACTGAAAAATCTGGGCTGAATATTTTATTTTATTTTATTTTAGCTGCTGGCAGGTAGTATATTCTAGCAAGAGACCACAGCAAAATGTTATTAATTTTAGGTTTGGCTATCAAAAGCATTAATCTTACTCTATCATTTGGCTTGATAGTAACACAAATTCCAAACACATTTATAAGTAATTTTTTCTTGTATATTTGAACCAAATTCATCTGCTTGCCTATTAAAGATGGGAATAGAGCTGAAATGCTTTAGTCTGTCACTTCTGAGTTGTCCAAGGTTTCTGTCATTCAGCTATGTTTTGGATGATTTTTTCAAGATATTTCAGTTAAGATCTTTCTGTTCCAGCTTCTGTCCCACTAGTGTTAATTTGACATGATTCTTTACAGTCTCTCCCTTGGTCCTAATATAAAATACCCTTCATGTTGTGGCATCAATAAATGCACCTCTACAGTGCAAAATGAACTAAAAAGCTCTCTTAAGTTTGTTTGTTTGTTTGGGGTTTATTTTGTGGGGGGGGGGGTTTGTGTGTGGGGGGGGGCGTTGTGTGTTTTGTTTTGTTTTGGTTTGGTTTGGTTTTGATTTTGGTTTTTTTTTAAACTTTTCTGAGCAAAATAGGTATTTCCAGTCTCACATTTCACTTGAAATGGTGTTGATAAAATTTAAAAATAATCCAAACCAACCCAAAACATAAATAACATGGGAACAGGAGTTAGAGGAAGAAATAAAAAATAGTTTGAGTGCTATTCTAATGTTAACATCAGAACTAAGGAAAAGAAGAATATGAGGGATAAAAATATTTGTGACTAGCCAAGCTCTTCTGTTGCATATGTGCTGTGTAACAAAATTCAGCTTAGGTCCTTGGGTCAGTTTGTATAGCTAGGATTCACATGATACAAATACATAAACACTGTTTGGACAGAGAATGGAATGAGAGCAGCCCTGAGGAGATCTTGGGGATGTTGGTTGATAAGAAGCTCAACATGACTTAGCAATGCACACTTTGCAGTCGAGAAAGCCAACTGTGTCCTGGGCTCCACCAAAAGTAGTGTGGGCAGCTGATCAAGGGAAATGATTCTGCCCCTTTATT
This sequence comes from Rhabdornis inornatus, assembly GCA_013397075.1. Classification (NCBI taxonomy): domain Eukaryota; kingdom Metazoa; phylum Chordata; class Aves; order Passeriformes; family Rhabdornithidae; genus Rhabdornis; species Rhabdornis inornatus. The sequence continues at coordinate 995,765 of VWZS01001374.1, forward strand.
CCACTCTGGTGAGACCTCACTGTCAGGGACTGAAATATTATAGTTTATGCCTTAAAAAATTTCATGAAAGACTTTTGCTCATTATAGCAGAACTGTATTGCAAAAACTGCACAGGAGACCACCATGCCCTGATTGAGGTCCCACATTTGCTCACTGATGAAGATAAGATAAAGTAACAACTCAGGGCTGGGGACATTGACCAAGCACAAGCTTAATACCTTCAGGATGGAGACACAGCCCCAGGGCTACCAGCTGCCAGGCTTTGCTCAGACCCTCACCCCAAAGGGTGGGAGAGAGAGGCTTTGGGTGTGTGTTGGAAAGGCTCTGGTCAGAGGCAGTGATCCTCGGCTGTGCAGAGGAGCCCAGATGAGGAACTCCTTCACCCGGGGAAAACACTGCATCCATGTGAGGGACAGCAGAGGGGTGTCATGACCCATCAAAGGTGCCCCCAAAGGGGTCCCTGACCCTACACCAGAGATGATGCAACAGACCCACAGTGTTTCAAGGGACAGTGTCCAACTGGACCCCTGCCAGGGAGGCACGTGGGTGCTCCCACCTGACCCAAAACATTTATTGTCCACTGGATTCTCTACTCTTCGGCGTGGCACGGGCTGGCGGCTGCAATGGAGGACACTCACCACCAGAAGACCAGATGGAGGAGAGCAACGAGATGTTGTTGGGACCCCCTGAATGGTGATTTGCTTCCACCTAACTCCTGTCACTGTCTCCCTGTCCCCCCACTCCCCACGTACACTTCTTGCTTGCTTGCTTGCTTGCTTTCTTGCTTTCTCGCTTTCTTTCTTTCTTTCTCACTTTCTTTCTTTCTTTTTCTTTCTCTTTGCCTCTTTTACTATTAAATAAAATGTATCAATTTTTTTTTGGCACTAACATCTAACCTTACTTGGTGTTAATCACCTTTTTCGGGTATATTTTGAACTTTCAAAGTTCTTTCTGTTTTGTACACAGAGACTTGGTTTTCTTGCTCTTCTGGGTTTAAACCAGATCATAACACCCACCCGGAGTGCTGCATCCAGCTGTAGCGTTCTCAACATGAGAAAGACACTGACCTGCCAGAGCGAGTCCAGAGGAGGTCATGAAGATGATCAGAGGGCCAGAGCACCTCACCTATGAAGACAGACTGAGACAGATGAGGTTGTTCAGCCTGGAAAAGAGAAGATTTGAAGTCATTAGCAGATTTCAACAGCTAGGCTATAGTATGCATTAGTGAGCAATGTAGTAATCTGTGAAATTATTATCATCATTTTTAAATGAATTTTAGGCAAATACTAAAATGGTTTAAAAAGGAAAAAAACAGTCAAAAGGTTTTATCAGGCTGTATAACTTCCTGGGGTTGATTTCTAATTGCTAGTCTTCGTAAACAAAAGTGCATATAAGTGGCCATTTCTGATGAAATATTTCTTATTTTATTCAGTTATTTGTTTGATGTTGTCCACTTAGAAATTGTCCTCTGCCATAAATTCTTTATAGCATTTAAACTTTTAAAAAGTGCTAAATGTGTATAGGCTGAGGATTTTGAAATTTCCCTTACACATTATGAGAGCTCTGGGCAGAGAACTATAGAAGGTGCTAATAAATCAGAAAACAAACATTGAGAAGGTCACAAGAGAACATTTTACAATTGTGATTGCTAAAATATATGAGGCATTAAAATTTGAATTCTACATTTTGTATGACAGTGTCTGTAATGAGAACAGAAAATTCTATGAGCCTAATCTATTCTCCTGACGATTTAAATATTACTGTTACCCAGTTGTTATCTTGTACTTTTTCTCCAATTCCATAAATAGGGAAGGTCATAATGATAATGAAAATGTTTTACGGAATCTAAACTTCTGACATTTTCCTAAATTGGCAGACTAAGAGGATATGTGGATAACATGATATGGCTTTCTTTGAAGGAAAGAATTTGGAGTAATAGTTAACTCATCCACTTTTTTTGTGAGGTTTTTGCTTCCTTGATATTTTCAGGTCATGTAACAAAAAGATGTTGTTCATTTAGCAATTGATAATTAATATATAAAAAACCCATAACTTTTCTCTGATAGTTCTGTTTATATGCTGAGGCAAGAACTCTGAGTTAGTTTTGTTGCTGTTTTAATAAAGAACACATCTTGCTTACTCAGGCTTTAAAGTATTTTAAGCCTGGAGGTTAAGTCTCAGTTTATAAATCTTCAGTGAACTGGAATTAGATCCCAATATTAATACTTGGAAAATTTTTTTTCTCAACTAATATGTTGCTTTGTTTCTGAGACAATTTTGTTAATTGAGTTCATACATTTGAATATCTATAAACCTGGAGAATTTTTAAATTGACATCCTTTAGCAACATCATGGATTCATGCATTAACACAATGAAACTAAATAAAGTGATATAAATTACAGTCCCTACATATCATACACTAGAGAACCATTTTTTTCCATATTATACAAGTTCAACAACAATCATTTCTCCAGGGTCTGATCTTGTCCATCAGCACTGTTCTTAGATTTACATCTCAAAATCTACAGGCTGTTTCTGAACAGGATGGTTATATGTTTACACATAATGAGATGTGTATGCAGAAAGCAGTTGTTGCTATCCAGCTGTTTGCAAGACAGGGTCTGACCTGCAGAAGTTGCTGTGTTCTGATCACTGTTATTGTGGAGGTGTTGGGAAGGATGAGATTTTAATGAAGGAGCTTTGCAGATATACAGAAGGTTCTATAGAAATGAAAGCAAGTTTTTATATAGAAGAAAAGAATTGCTGAGCCAGTCTTACTGGATAACTAGAAGACAAAGAGCAAGTGAGTTGGAAGGGGCTTTTATAGCTTAGAGCAAAGGATAAATCCACCTCAAACAAAAGATGTTTTTACCAAACAAAAGGATTTTCACAGGCAAACAAGAAAGCCAATGCTGCAAGTAGAGAAAAGATCTCAGAAATTTCCACTGCAGAACAAGTCCCAAAGTCTAACATGTAATTACTAACTCCGATGAATGGCTAGTCACTAACATAATACAGTAATTCTAGCAGTTTTGATAGGTTAAGTGTAAAAGGTATTCTGTATGACGTTGATTGGTAGTCTTGTATTAAGACACTCTGTAATGAAAAGCATATAATGTATTGTAACCAGAACTAGATGGGCTTCAGGACACACAGCTTGCCTGTAGCCAGCAGCTATAGGCTCACCCACCACCCTCAGCTGCTGTAACCTTGTCTATGCAATAAACAGCATTTTAAGAGCTGGCTAAAGCTTCTGTCTCTCAGTCAGGCTCTTACATGGAGGTAGATAATTTTGAGACAAATATAAATTAACTATAGCATTGTATATAGTCAAGCAGAATTGTTGCTCCTCTCTAAGCCAAGTTGTTTATAGCTCACTGAGAAGGTTAACATACAAACAAAATCTTCTTTATAATGACATTTTTACTACAGATGTACTCTGAAATGTTTACACAGCTCAGTTATCTTTTACCAAAGTTCTCATTTAGTCTGAACTGGAATCATTCAATATATTTTCTTGTCTTTTTCTCCCATGTTTTACTGATTTTTTTTCTTTTTTTTTCTTTTCTTTTTTTTT